>JAQGAP010000288.1:0-43574 GCA_034697805.1 Orchesella bifasciata | reverse complement strand
CAAGGAAATATGGTACGGCAAGGGTAAAAAATTCGACATATTATACTACCTTCTAGTTCTTAGTTTTATTTCCATTGTCGTACACTTCAAGCATTGATTCGGGCAGGAGCTGACATTCACGAACGAAATGAGTACAATGGAACTTTGCTTCATGAAGCAGGTTTTCATGACAATTTGATTGCGTTTAGATTACTGATGGAAATCGGCGTGTTGGACGTAAATGCGAAGGATGGGGAGAATAATACACCTCTTCACAATATGGTTTGTAAACCATATAAACTTTGCCATGAACTCGTTACACTGCTCATTAAACACGCGGCTGATGTTAATGCAAAGGGTCAAGACGATCGTACTCCGCTTTCGATTGCTGTTGAGTCAACCCACAATGGTTATGTTAATAAGCGTACATTGGAAGCACTGAAAAAGGCTGCACTGGGTACTTGCACTGTTCCGGTATAATTATGATTCTATGAAGTCATCAGTGTGAAAAGATAAATTAATTTTGAATACGACTACTTTATCAGGAAACAATGTAATTTATTGTTATATAATTAAAGGTAGAATTTTTTTTAAACAAACAATGACTGAGCAACATGTGACATGTATTATGCCATGTAATTACTTAAATACCACCACGATTTAAATATTTGAATTATATTTGAATTCTAATTTACAAATATTAAAACCAAGATGTACAAGAGTGGCCAAAGAATGTTTAATAAATTGCTAATAAATATTATTTCAGTCGCAATTTACTTCACTAAAAGTAAGATAATTTTATCAAATCCAAATGCAAGAATAGTGACGGGGATAGACCTGTCTATAAAGTTGGTCATTCCAATAGAAACCCGAAGGGGGTAACAAACTTTTAAATACTTGGAAATGAGTTTCTTCTCCTTTCCGGGTTTTATTGTAGGAAGCATCTTTTTCTGAATGGAGGTTAACAACGCTTCCGAGTGCGAATGTAGTTTCCCCAGCATTCCAAAGCAGACGAGTATACCCATTATTCCTGGAGTGGCTAAAAATCCAAACAAAAGTCGTTCTGGAGTTGAGGCTTCAACTAAACTTATCGCTGCGTAAGTACACACCACCATGAGAGCGATTACATATATGAGTAGTGCAAGAATGAAGTAATCTTGCTGAATCTGGTTGTACAAACGGCTAATAATTTGAAGCTGACGGTACTTGTGTGGAAACTGCCGAAGATGAACATTGAGTTGGGATTCAGCCGAGTTTTCTAGCTCTTTTCGTAACTCTTTCGTGTATTGGAGTAAACATGAGCATGGAATATAAATTAATTCCCCCACTAGGAAGGTTACACTGCTACAGATATCCGTTGCAACCCAAGCTGAGATGGTGAGAAACAAAATGAGTAGGATGAGCGATGTTATACTCCACCTTTGAGCTACTCCTTTAGCTGAACATTCTTGTATGAGTTTCCATCCAAATGTAAGAGACGTGCAAGGGTTCAACCAAATGAGAAATAGGTAAAATAAAGTCCAGCCAGGAACTGCCTGCATAAACCCAAACTGCACGAGCAACGGCATCCATTTTTCTCGTCGAGTTATCTTCACCCAAGTTTCCGAACTTTCACCATAGTGTTTCCGTTCAAACAGGAGAAAGCAGTTGACCAGCTCAATTACTAAACTGCTGCGTTTGAGATAAACAACTTTTCCCAAAAGATCCGTTGCAAATGAGAGAACGAAAACGGAACTCAATAAAAGAGTCGCAAGCTTCTCCTCTTTTCGACGTTCAACAACTTGCCAGCATAAAATTAAGATAAACAGAGTTGAAATTAGTACTTTACTCCACTCCCAACGATATGTTTTTGTAGACGATGGATACGCTTTGATGTCTGATAACTTTTTTCCGCATAACTTAAATAAAGGTGTGCCGAGAAAGCTCTGGATCTTGAGATGAAGCTTAAAACCGGGAAGAAAAATTCCAGAGAAGAGCATAATGAAAGGAATTATTAGAAAAAATTTACATCTGAATAATATCTCAAAAGTGATTTAAGTTTTGGTAGCAACTTGAATTGCTTCGTTGACTTTACCTCGAACTAGTTTGCCTATATATCGTTTAATTTTTTTCTGTTTAGCCAAAAAGTGATAAACACCTTAATATTTAAGTCTAACCGTCTACCTAATATTTTATTGATTTGCTAAAGTGGCTTATAAGCCACGAAGGTTGATTAAATAAAATATTGCTCATAAAATAAAAGTCATCTTCCACCAATAATCATAAAAAAGAATGTCCGGACACTGGACTACACGTGTATGCCACATAGCTTGGTCGTGAAAAAACTTCCTAAGATTGTTGGTGGGTCGGCTTTTAGGCAGTTTTTGGGTTGTGACTATTTTAGTGGAAATTATGGAGGATGCATGATTAATGTGTGTGTCATTATTCATGTTTTTCTTTTGCCTTATGACTCATTATCGACTTGAGAAGGAATAGTATTCATCATCCAATCAACCATACCCAACCAATCCATATACAATATAGGCATCTGTCTAGGTAGAATGAATGAAGGTCATGAATTAGTAACAAATTATGCCAAGTTTTAATTGTCAATTTTATTTACTGGCCGAACGTTTTCAACAACCTACTTACGATTAGTGCACAGACGAATTCCCTTCAATACATCATTGTTTGGTTTTGCAAAACAAAATAAAACAAAAAATTTTTACGGTTCGGACAATTATCCATGAACATCTCATATGTAATTGTATTAATTTAGAATTGCTATCATATTTGGTTTCTATCATCTTGGATAGCTTGTATCACAGTTAGCAAGCCTGAGAGTACAACTATCCTTGGAAATATTGGTGGTGGACTGGATGTCAAACCTTTTCTGGAGGATTTGGGTAGATTCCAAACAACCAACATCGTCTCGGACTGAATTTTTATTGTTTAATTTCCAAAGGCTGAAATGCGTCACCCTAGTGGATGAATACATTTTAAAAGTTTTGGTTTGGTATTTAGTACTTGATCATCGATATGAATTAATTGTTGGTAACTTACTAACGACTGCTTCTAACTATGATATACTCCTCCTAGTAACGCCAGTGTCAGCATATTTAATTGTTGGCTTGGACTTTGTTTCACTGTGAGTTTTTCCTGGCTCATCACCTCTGCTGCAAATAAGGAAGTTATTCCGCAATCAGTCTCAATTTTAAAAACAGTATCATTTAATTTATTAAATTATACACTTTTTTGAGTACTTACAACATTTTCTTTTGGGCTGCTGTTCTCATTTTCCACATCATGATTAAACTTGCAATCCAGAAACCAAAAAGATACAGTAATTGTTGCACACAGAAAACCGTCAATGTTCTCACTTTGTAAAGCATGGTCGTCGTATTTGAACCTTGTCGTCCCATTTTGATTCACTGGAGTAAAAATTATATTAAAGAATATTAAATACCGAACTGTTGATAAGTTAACAATGCAGCTACAACGCAATTTCTCACTCACAACATAAGGTCCCAAGGCTATAGAGATCTCGTAAAATTGCCAAATAATTTCAATGTAAGTTGCAACACAAAGAGTTTGCGTAAGAAAGAAGGGTTGCAATTTGCATTGCATTTCAAGCGCATACAAGCTGTTGCTTGTCGAAGCGTATTGGAGCCATGAATGAGGCATCATCATCATCATCATGAACAAGCCACATGAGTTTCAGTGCATGAAAGCATGCAGTGGCTTTGGCTATGCAGTTTCATCTGTGTAAAATGCAACAATGTAGCATGTAGCTGAGAAACTAACCCAACCACTTTTTGATTGTCTTTTTTGTACATCAAAATTGTTAAAATTTCAGTGCGTTGAGTACATTGTGAAATGAGCTCTACCACAAGACTGAAAGCACAAAAAGTGTGCTTCGTCTATCTAAAGTACCTTTATTCATAATCAAAAATTCAACAAGGCTGCAAAAAAATGCAAAATTTTGAGCAATGAACATAAGTATGTTGGTTTGATAACGATAGCAAAAATTATATTGAAAACTTTTAAGTTGAATTGAAAATTTGTACGCAATATTTGATAGTTAGTTCAACAAAGTACTCATTTCTAATCTGGAGGAGGCTAGTAAAAAGCAGGAGCAAGAAGTTATCCACTCCAGTTTTTTATGTGAGGTGTGTTCGAAAGTGTTCTTGCGAGCTGTATATTACGTACAGTACAACTCCGACTGGGCTAGCACGGGAAACCCATTGAATGTTTGAAATCAAAACAGGCATTCCTCCTCAAACCCAAAGTGATACACTTCAAACTTTCTTGCAAGTTAATACAACATAAAATTTGAAAGCTTTTGTATTAATTTTTATCAAGAGAATTAATGTACTCTATAATACATTAGACAATCAGACATTCATTGGAATATTGTTTTTTATAAGTTAATATTATTATTAACAATCAATTTTACAGTGTATTTTTTTTCTAAAGTTTCCCAATTGAAATATCTTGGATAATGTAATTAATAAATACCTAGTGTGTTTAAAATAAAGTGTTTTTTAATATCCGCCCGACCTGCATGTATCATTTTTTCAACGAAGTAACAACATAGTCACAACTTGTACAAAACAAAAGTTGAGAAGGACAATCGGAGTCATTCTATCAACAAAGTTGACACTGCCCACCCGTATTTTTAGGGGGTGTAGTGAATTCGCAAGCCTTTTTATCATCATGGCCTTGCACCGTTGAGCTCTTGTTGTAAGCACCAGCATGTTCTTCGGCAGTACCTTTCTCTTCAGAAAATCCAGCACTTGGCAAGAGTTTATAAAGACCATGGCATATACCCCAAACAATATCAAAACACCAAAGAATCCAATAAGAAATGTAAGATAAAAAAATGCCAAATGAAGAAACGGCTCTGTAAACCACAGAGTAATTATCATATATAAACCAACAATGAAACTGAGTAGTATACCGCACAAAGCTGTAGGTAATATGACGTCTTGTTGAATATTGTTGTAGAGTTTGTCCAAAATTTGAAGCTGTCTGTATTGAACAATTGGTTTGGAACATCGGTAACCAAACCTTTTCAAAGCATGGCGAAGATCTTTAAGGTAGCCAACAATGCACACTGCTTGAATCAATGAAACCCCTCCCATCTGAAACGATATGGCTCCAATGAAGTCAACAAGAAGCCAAAATATAAAGAGAATTATTAAAGCAAGCAAGACCAAGGATGTAAAACTCCAGTCATTATCAGAGTTGTTTTCAAAACATTCGGATAAAATGAAATAGCCGAGTGTCGCTGATGTACAAGGATTAAACCATCGTTGAAGTGTGTATGAGCTGCATATGATTAATGCTGCCATCATGCACCCAACTTGAAAAAATATTATGGGCCACTTTTCAAAAGTTGAAATAGGACGCTCATTTAAACTTCCGGGACGTTGCTTCTCGTACAACAGTAGTAAATTCAATAGTTCCACAATAAATTCACATTTGTACAAAAATACGTAGTCAATAATGCAAACAACCAAGAATAAAGAGGCGTAAATAGCACTTTCCATGCGAGTGATGAATACTTCATTATTCTTTGCATGAAACAGTTGAAGCCACAAAGCTGCTACAAACAAGAATGTTAGAAAGATTTTGGTCCTCTGCCATTTTCGGTTTTGCTCATTGCTTGGTTTAAACTTAGATTCGCTGTAAGTGCAGGGAAGGTTTCCTATTAGTAGTTGTTGACTTAGGTGTAATTTTAAACCTCGGTGAAAAATATTCGAAAGATACATTGTGAAAAACTCCACTAATATGTTTTGGAGACAAGATATTTAGTTCAGTTAGCAAACGGAGAAAACGATTGATAAATAAATGTTGTTAATTCGCTCTCCAAAACCAGACTAAGCCTAAATCCTTTAGTTTATGAATTTAATAAAAAGCCCAACGAAAATATATTGCAGACGTGACGTGGGTAGTTCACACTGGACTGGTATTTTTTCATCTTCCAATAATATCGAATTTAAGATAATGTAATGAGTTTGAATAGTTAATGTATGTAGCCACATTCCGCATCAGCAAAATCGCCCAGCAAATATCGACTGATACTTGACCGACGGCTTTACGAATGTCTGAAATGAAAATATCTTGATAAGCTCACAGCTCACCAACATGAACATGAAACTGAATTACTTTTAAACCAATAATTCTTATCATACACCACAGTAACTTCTAACCGACTATCATGATAACTAGCTGGAAATAATGAGGGAAAATTATGAATGAGTAAGGGCGATACATTTAAATTAACGTGGTTGCCGGTTGCCCCAATGATTGGTTTTTGGTGCTTACAGTTGGAATTTGGTGACAAATTCCTAGCATATTTCTAAATGTCCATCTTTATGCCCAGTTCTCTGCATTTCTGATGCCACAAGCATTGTGCACAGTGACAGAATACTAACGCTGGAAATACGAGTAGACGTGATCATGAAAAATCACACGGAAAGACAAAATCACATTCGACAAGCTAACTTGTTTTTTTCCCATGAAAATGAAAAACTTAGGGCTACGCTAACATGTGAATCATTATCATCATTGCTTTAAACTTTCACATTTTTAGGTACCGACGACCTTCCCCGGAACTGATACAACAAAACTCATAATAACGATTTAAGATAACTAAAACAAGTTTCTTTAAAGTTTCAGTATTTTATTTAATTTTTAAAAATATTAACAATGAACAACGTGCACAACAGATTCAATAAAATAAATTATCATGGCCACATCGCTGCAGCAATTATATAATCCAAATAAAGTAACATTCCTGTCAATGGCAAATCCTTACTACATTCGAATGGGCCGACTTTCATGACAAACCGTTTCATACTCGCGAATTCTTTCTTTGTTTCCTCTAGCTTGCTGCGATTGCTTGAACTCTCATGCTGCCATCGTACAAAACAATTGGTCACATCATCCCAAGTATTATCGATTGCTTTATCAAGTTGTGACATTCCAACATATGCCAGCACAAGCCTCGTAGTTGTTTGCTGTTGATAATCAATATTTATGCATAGCTCAACAAATCAATCAAACATTTATCTATTCAACTTAAAAATATTCTACCATCAAATCCATCAGCTCCACGCCTGTAGTTGAGTCCAATCCTCCAGTTTCTTTCAGCGACTGAAATATGAAGTAAGCCACGGAGAACTGTTGAAGCCCACTGAGAATATAAAACCACAGGACAACTGATGTCCAGTTTCCGTCAGTGAACTGCTCAAACGTCATCATTAGAGCTTTATACTGCTTTATGAAACGGATGGAAGTTGTCTGTGAACTGTGGGCATTCCCCTGAATGGGCGACGTCATAATTTTCATACATTCTGCCAAGTAGCATGAGAGTAATGCTGGAAAAACAAATAAGAATGAGTAAGCGAGGCAACACGTGAAGAGAAATATAGATTCCACCACGAAGCAAGCAATTTCGTTAGCTGGATTATCCCATTGGAGAATTCCGTAGACAGACATGGAATCTGTGGGGGTCTCATAGGCATTGGAAATAAATTTGTAGGTACCCGTAACGTCAATGTAGCTATTGAACAAATCGGGGAATCGTTTTAAAACTCAATATTATGCATCATTTATCATTATTATTCTACTTACAAATTGACAACCAGTATTAGCCACATTAAACCCGTCATTCGTAGTTTCCGATTCAAATTTTCTATTGAAAATTTGTTGTCATTGAGAGGTTGAGGCACTTGGCGGATAGTTTTCTCAATGGTACTCAGCAATTTAACCAAACTGCAATTAAATGAGCAACTGATCATCAGTATGTCGACAAGGTAGTTTGTTGCGAATGCTAGCAGAAATAACATGCATGTAGAAAAGCTTGTGACATCAGTTAACCCCACTTGGTCTTCTCCAACATATTCAAAATAACTTGCAGCGACTCGTACGAGTTGAATCATTTTTAAAGTAAGGAGCACTCTTGTAATACAAAATAATATAACTTCGTAGTTATTCCGTTTGAAGCCAAAGAATTTGGTAGAATTTGGAGCTCTTTTCAGTAGGGAATTTCGTGCTAAATTGATGTCAACAGGGACGATGAGAATGGTTAAATAATATTTCTAAATGTATTCCATTGCGGATGGGATCTTTTTGGGTAACTTGAGTTTGGACATTTTCTGCTTGTTGCTTTCACTTTTACTCATGATGTTGATGTTATGGAGGCGAGGCGATATAACTTTAAATTAATGTTGTACTTGGTACAGTGTTGGAGAAAGTATTTTGTGTTTGAACTCCACACTTTATTTAGTTTCTTAGAACCAGTTTTTTCTTTCTTTGTATGCTCAGTTCTATTGGGATATTGGCTTGTAGGCTTGACTGGAGTTGAATTTATAAGAAAGTGCATCAATTTATAATGATGTAAAACTCAGTCACATTTTTGGTTTGTTTTGGACTCATTTTTAGATTTTTGACACATTTTTGGAATTCAGATACGTTTCTTGGTTAGCTTGATAAAGCAAAAGTTGAAAGTATTTGCTCAGTCGACTGGGCTGACAGAAATTATTGGTTTTCTCACAAATTTTGCATTGCTGTGCTGTTATGCTACTGTGGACAGTCTACGGAAACTACATTCATCTTGTAAAATATTAACATAAGCCGTCTATTTTTAAAATGCCATACCATGTAAAAAAAGCAAAATATTTACTCAAATAAAGGTCGAAATACGTAGGTGAACATGTAGGAAAATGGGAATACACAAAATGTGTACTATAAATTGAATCCGACTACAGAAATTCCCATCGATTTTTTACAGTTTCGAATTTAAACTTTTGTAGAATACAACAAGTTTGATGTAAACTCTAAATCATTTTGTCTCAAATATGGACAGATAATATACGCTTCGATAAGCGATAAACGCTCCCTTTAAAAATAACGCAAATTACATTATTACCATATAATACGATAATTAGCAAACTATGCAATATAATGTTTGATTTAGTTCGTAAATACACAATGTAATGTATGCGAAATGTAAATGCAACATACGTTTAAATTGTGGCATTTATTTGTGACCAAATATATAACGAAATTTGACTGCGGGCAGATAACAGACAAGAAATATGAATTTATATAAATTGGGCAATTTTAAAATTACAAAAAAACTTAAACTGGACCAAACAACCAAACCATTAACCGTCATCTAAAGTTATAACATGACTTTGGATACGTTGCCTGAAAAATCAATGCTTCCGAACGTCCTTGCCCGTTCAAAGTTAATTCGCTCATACTGGTGCTAAGCTCAGCGGCTATGATTTCGAGTTTTCATTGGTGAAGAATAAATTATCTCATTACTTCCTCCACTCTCGGAATCCTCCATCCCAGTCAGGAATTGTCGGATGTAGGAAGGTATTTCATAGTCCAAAATCTTTCCTAATGGGGGTAAAGTGCATTGTAAAAAGATAAGACGATCCTTTGGCTTGTTGTGTACATGCTTCCATAGAAGCTCTGCACTAAATGTACTCGCATTTTGTTCAAGTCGCTGGTGTTTATGCCAAGTTGGAAGATTTCCACAAAGATGGGAACAAATGTCAGCATCATGGCTTCCAACACGCTGTACGCATTCGAAACAAGACGAATTTAAAGTTTTCCCATCCACCTCTTTGTAATGGCAGCCATGAAGTCGGCGAGACTGGTAGCAAACCCGTTGCCCAAAGAAGAGAGTCCGATTTGGTTTGGCTGGAAGACAAAATGTGGGCATTCCTCTACATGCCTGGGTGCAGGACAAAGCGGAACCCAAATCACTTTTCTCTGCGCACTTTTGGCACTTCTTTCCACATAGTGTTGGTAATGGTTTGGCTTTGTAAACCACATCTATGTATATAAAAATGAATTGATTTTGTGAATACGAAAAAGATCTATCATGCATCGTTTTTGATTATCTCATCTTACTTACGTTCATAAGTGTTGGCTTCACAAGTGTAACATTCGGATCTCAGTATGCCATCAATAGTAAACTTGTACTTTGAGCACAAGGTTGGTTGAGGACATTCTGCAGTACAGTTCCTGTAGTTCATAAAATCTAGGAAGTAAATAAATTGTATCAAATTGCAAATACGTACATCATTTTAGTTTGGGCAAGTACTTATAATGCATAAGTACGTAATTGCAATAAAATATGAAAATCTCAATTTTCAAACATTGTCTTGAGCGTCTTGCCATCACAGTCCCATTTTCAATGCAGCGTCCACATTTAGTTTTGTTTGATGGAAGAAGCCAGTCTGCTTTCTTATACAGGCAGCCGTACCATACAACCGTTCCATTTGGTATGTGTTTGAAGGAATACTAGGAGAAGTGAAATAGGCATTCGGAATGCTTTAGGTTAATTATATTATATATAGATGAAAGGAGCACGTTGCATTGTTATCTCAGGGTATTAGGAACAGAATGGCAATGACAAAGTAAAATGTGAGAAAGCTCACTCACTCGCATCCCATCCAGCTTGATCATAAAAGTGCACCAAGTAGCGACAAAAACAGCAATATAAATCTTCCAATAGCAGTAATTTTTTCGAAGGAATACTATATTATACATTGTCACTGAATAAAATTTTTGGATTCGATTGACTAACTACAAAATCTAGATTATGGATGGGTAACACACCAGTGTAAAGTTGATTTCTGATTTTGACTAGTTTTACTGACTTACAGCAATGCTATGCTTCACGTTAAGTTATTGCTGCCTAATCTTTTCTCAGAAAACTTGAATACTTGGTAAACGCAATGAAGACTTGTATTACAACAGTTCGAGGGAAATTGTTCATAAAAATTAAATAAGCTTACAAGACTGGAATAATGGTTAACATCCCCGATCGACAATTTGTTTTACTTCAACTGTACGCATTTAAAACGATGAATTAATAGCTGCAACGTTATAAGTTATTCAAAGTTATACGGATATATAATGCTATGTATTTTTTTCTTTAGAGCAGGTCTCGTATAACTAGTTATTGTAAATTAACAATATACTTTGGAACTTTATAAAATTCCCTATTAATAATTTTGCGTATCTATAAAACAATTCCCATTTTTAAGATTAAGGTATTTCTGATGCATACAAACTTGAATGGACCATCCTTTTATTTCGTCCGTAAAAAATCAAACATTTTCAAAAGTATGAAGTGAAGCGATTTTCCTTTTTTAAATTATCTAAAGATTAAATCAGGATGCGATATAAAAAATATATTTGCAGATTCTTAATGCTTTCTAGGAAAAAGTGTGTTGTAGCTTGGACTGAATGCTGGCTGCATTTCAACTTGGCAACGTACGTCTCGCTAAACAGCGTCCAGAAGTACATATATTCATTTTGTAATAATTTTTATATTACTTTTCGGGAACGTGCAAGTGTTCAGGTTGGTCAGGCTTTTATGACGATCTTGAAGTTGCATTCATGACAAAAGTAGCAGAGTTGAGAATGAGAACCTTTTCTCTGCAACGATATGTAGCATCATAAAGTAAGTCGTACATTTTCTGTTTCAGTTCAGCTAAACAGAAAACACAAGTTGGACTAAGCAGAGAAACAGAAGAAGGGGAAACTTAACAGGACTTTTGCTCGAGCAATAGCAAGAAAATCATGCGAGGTCTGTACTCAACCCAATGCCACCGTATTATATGAAGCGTTCAGCTTGGTACAGTCACCGTGCTTTAGTGAGGAATTCTCCGTCACTCGAGTTAGTAAACTAACCAAAAGCCGAAAACTACACTAAAGAAGCAAGCGAAACGTATCCCCAAAACCTACTAAACACGACGTACATGTTAAGATGAGAACTAGTGGATGCAATACGCCGGTCGAAACGAACGAAACAAAGTGTAAAACAGAAGTGTACCTTGTTTTGTCAGTAGGTATATTTCGTACATGTGCATATAACTTTTAATGCATTCTCACAAACACAACCTTTGTCTACTCTACCTCTGTCTGTAAAGTATGAATTCCTTTTTTCTCACGTTGCCCAGTTCCGGAGTGGGAACAAAGAACATTTCAACTGCTCGATTTTTCACTATTTTGGTTTTGATGTTATTCCGTTCTACATGTAACTATTGTTGTAGTAGTGCATTTGCATTTAGTACACTTCTTGATACTTTACGAAAGCTCTATAACTAGGTGCATTAAAGTTGTCACGTAGTCTTTGTAAAAGCAGCCATCGTTGTGCAGTACAACCTTTTAGGGTGTAATTAAATTAATTAGAAGCGTGGTTAGGTAAAGTTGTAAAAGTTAATTACTTATCTCATTCATTTGTTTCATCATTCATCATCTATCACATCATGCATGTACGAATCAAGATACGATGGCAAGTAATAGTTGATTTTTATTTGTAGAATTTAATTTTTCGTGTCTTTTACTCTATTTAACTAGGATGGATTCCAGTGATGAGTTTGTTGACTGCGAGGAGGAGTTGGAAGACCTTCCCTACTCAAAAATTGATGTGGACCTCAGCAGGAAGTTGGAAGAAAATTTGGATTTTCAGTAAGTTCAAAGTTCACTGTTACTAACTATCAAGATTTTTTGTGTGATTGGTATAGATTATATTTTATATTAATGACTTTAGGCGAATGCTAAGAGGCGAGGTAGACAGTTTCGATGCGCTGGAGATTGATCTCCCTGAAATTGTGGAGACTGAAGGGTTCAAAGCTGACGCGGAACCAGACTCTGATCTGCCAATGTATTTGGCAGATCAGAGGACGTTGGAAAAGACGAAGTTCCTACATGGCGATCAGTCTGTTAGCGAGGCTTTCAGCACCATGTTTGGGGACTTCGATGATTTGGAAGACCTCATGCAAAATGTCCATGAGGGGGATGACAGGCTTAAAAAGCTGGTGAGTTCAATTTTCAGTTTTATTTGAAATTGGAAATAACCAAAAGTTTCCTTTGGGTTTTCCTTTATCGAGTTTCCTTGTTCTGATTGAATGCAGATGATGAAAAGTGGAACGGGTGCTTCCGTTGAAGACGGCCAACTCGTAAGGGTCCATTATGTTCTCGGCTGTGAACACATGGACGACATAATAGACAGTACGTACATGAGGCGTCAACCCGCTCGGTTTCGGATTGGAAGTGGAGAAGTTCTCCCCATTTTGGAATTGGCGACAGCAACCATGAAGATTGGCGAAACGTCAAAGTTTTTGGGAACCTCGGAGCTTGGATTTGGCAAGATGGGGTCTCCCTTAGCCGAGAATAAAGTGGTTCCTCCTGGTAAGTTTAGTTTATTTTTTTATCATGTTAAAATAATTAAGTTTTACTGACCAACAACTTATTAACCTCGTTTATTGGTAGATGCTCGCGTAGTAATCCAGATTGAGCTTCTGGATGCAAAGTATACTGCCGCAGTTGAGTCCGTTCCCGAGTTGTCAGATGTTGAGAGGAGAGAAGCTGGCTTTGAAAAATTGTTTAAGCACGCGGAGGAATTGAAAAACGAAGGCAATGTTGAGTTTAAAGCTGAGTTGTACGAAAAGGCGAAGAAAAAGTTAGTGGTTTGCATTTCAAAGAGTTTTTCATGTAATTTGTAGCATTTTCTGTTATAATATATTTGTAAAATGGTGAATTCAATTAATTTTCAGGTACAAGTCCGCAATTGTATGTGTGAAGGATATGGATCCGTTAAATGCAGCTCAAACACAGCAGTACCTGAACCTCCGTTGTATTTTATGCAAAAATTTGTGCATAACGTGCTACAAACTGGGGGAAGTCAAAACTGCACTAAAATATGCAAAAGCAGCTGCAGATCTCGATGTGTCGGTGGACCTCCGATCTAAGTCAAATTATTGGTGAGTGAAATAAATATGTGCCTACTAATTTTTGTAATTACTTGTTGTTCATATATTTGAATTTAAATTGATCTAATCGCAGGTGTGCCAAGTGTTATTACGATTTGGGAGATTTTCATGAGGGACTCAAGCACATCAACATTGCTCGCAAGCTCTGTGTTGATTGTGATGTGAAGGAGTTGTTTGATAAGGTGAGTTTTTATTTTCCTATAATAATTATACTAAATATTGAGAAACTGATACGATACCCATTTTTTCTTTCATATTTTTGCAGTATCAGAAGAAAGAAAAGGAGTTGCAGGATAAGGAGAAAGATATCTGCACACGGATGATGAAACTTGCGACAAATGAAAATGAAGATGCTCAGAAAGAGAAAGAAGGGACAAAATAATTATTTATTCCCTCCTAGGATCTTCAGAAAGTCTTAAAGACTTATCAAATGTTGTGTACCTTATTAAATCAGAATCAGAGTCTCTGTTAAGGTAGTTCAAGAAATCTCAGAATTAATTAATTAAGTATGTTTCACTATTACCCACAAATTGAAAGTGGGTATATTGCAATTAATTGATAATCAAATACTTTGTGGTGTCTTCTCCACTAGACTTATGCAACGTCAATAGATATAAATATAATTGATATTGTTCCTTTATATGTCGATTTCGATAACGTTGCTAGATTTAGAATTAATGACGAAGTAGCAAGTAGCATTTATATCGTTTGTTACTTTGTGATACATTGAATGATACATGTGTGTTCATATTTATTAATATGAAATATAGTTTATTCTCGTGAAAAAAAAATTTCAAAGACTTTACTACTTATGACTTATTGATTAGATAAGTAATTCGGTCATATCATTGTGCTTATGTAGTAGAGTTTGAATTTTTACTGTGAAGGGCATAGGAAAATAGTAGCGGGCATGACTTTAATGGAATAATATAACATGCGAATGAAAACGAATAATGTTGCTACATTTTAAGATTTATTATGCATGTAATTGTGAACATTTGTAGGTTAATATCACGTATTGGTTACGTAGATTTTTGCGTAAATCCCGGATTTCTAAAATGATCAAGCATTATTAATAGGATAGTATCTTATCGATTTTTGCTTAGATGATATCATAAATTGTCGTCGCTTGAATTCAGTTCAATGGTCAACTCAGCAGCATATTACTTACAATAGTTTAACACAGGCAGCTTCTGGTGGAGTAATAGCAACATACTGATGTCTTGGTTGTGGAGAGCTAACTTTACTAGCAAACGACAATTTTATGATGTTAATGAAGATGCGATTTGTAAACTATGTAAAACAAGTGATGAAAGCAATTTCCATGTTATGTTTGAATGTAAACGATACGACCTATTAAGAAAAAGATTTCTTACTAATTATGTACTACCAAAAAGTGACAATGAATACGAGAGTTTCTTCAAGGTAATGAGTAGAGATAAGCTTAGACACACTACTTCTTATGTTAAGTTTATGCTACAATATAGAGAAAAATGTACTGAAATAAACCACTGACATATGTAATGAACAAATATTTGTATATGTATGAAGGTTGCAAGGGCTACGGCCAATCAATCATGAATAAAATCAATTATTATTATTACTAGCAAACGAGCAGAGCACACATTCTCATCGTATCTCATCTTGGTCATCAATATTATATGCATTACCATCTTCTTGTCAGTCTCACTAATTGTACTTAAGACCAGTCAACAAGAGTAAATGAGTTATCTAAGAAACTTTAATAGCTAAACGAGAAGTGCTGTGCTGGGCCAAGAACTACGCATATTAAAAGGTAAGGAGCATTCAAAAGGCATTATATATCATCAGCAGAAGCTGGAGTAGTGGAGTTGAGGCTGAAGTTGAAGTTTAAGCAAGTGAGCTTTTCCTAGGACTGTAAATGCACAGAAGCAGCTTCATTCTGTAGTTGTTAATACATAGCTATGCTTTGCAAAGAAACAGAGACGGGATGAAACTCTAACAGGACTTTTGGCTCGAGCAATAGCAAGAATATCATGCGGGGTCTCTACTCAACCAAAATCCTACCTAATAGTCAATAGTGGAAGCGTTCGGCTCCTCACAGCTACCGTACAACATTGAGGAATCGGTCAGAGCCAGAAAACTGAACTCGAAGTGTCAGCACAAGAACAAGAACACACACACGACAATCTCAAGGTGGAGAGGAGTAGTTGAACAAAGGAATGAATGTGAATGTGAAGAGCAGCACACGCTAAATATTAACAAAAGAGCAACCTCTCCCTATAATTCTTCATAGAAGATTGATGGTAGACTGCGTTCATTCAGACCGCATTAAATTGTTTGATAATAAATTTTATGCTGCCTTTGACTTTCTCTGGATTGGGCATTACTAGATTTTTACCTCCAAACTCAGCTATACCTTAAAAGTTGGCAAGTTCAGCTGTCGTGAATGTCCAGATGGAATGAAGCAGCATGCTAACTTTTAGAGATGAGATAACGACTGACCATTGACCTATATCAACTCAACATTAAGAAAACATAAGGATATAAAATTATTCCTTTCGCGTATCCAGAATTCCTTTTCATTGTAGCGCACAGCAGCGGAGTGAGCTAGACGAGTTTTTTTGGAGCATCTGGTCAGCGTAAAAATGTAGTAATGAATGCATGCATAAGTGTGTTTTTTATATGATTCAGGTTTCAGGTTCTGTTTTCATTTTAACTCTAACAACTTATCTCCTCCCAAAACAATGCATAATCTCTCACGCTGTCATACTGTTATGTAAGAAATACTGTAGATTTAAAGTATGTATGTGAAAACGATTAAGACACTACTGGTTATGCTACAATTCATGATCATGGATGGATTTTGCATGCTACACATAATCTTTCATATTTCCATAATTATAGGTTATAATTTCTAGAAGTAGATAATCAAGTATCGCATAGACGTGAATTCGTGAATAAAAAACAAAATCATTTAAAAAATTTTAATTAAATTTTATTCGCTGTTATTTTTTATTAAAACACGAATAATTTCATGCAAGTCAAAAGTTTACCACACCGCATTGTTATGATAAAAATTATTCACTCTGTGGAAGTTCAAAATACATGCAAAAAATATTGTTTACAGCATTTATGCACATTCGAACTGCTCATCCCATAATTTACCGAGAGTTGCGTTACGCTTAAATACAAACTTACATTAACAAACTTAAAAATGAACATAATATTTTCGAAGTTGTTCGCATGACTAATTCTGTTTGAAAGTTTGAACCACTGTATCATATTATATAACGTTTTAAGTCTACACAGGAAATGCACCTAGTTAAATTGTATCATCAGTCTTCACCAGTCGATTCACACCACTGAAATTACAGAAAAAGAACAAGTTTTTCATTATTAGTCACATCATTTCAAGTTCAACGTATTTACAGAAGATAAGATAGCTGTTTAAATACTGAAATGACTCATGATAATAATATAAGTGAATGAAATGTACCTACCTCAACATAAAAATATTTGATATCACGACCCATCCCATCCAGTATCATTTGTTTAATTTTGAAAGGGGTGACCTGGTAAAGGAACAAAGTCCTTTTTGTTTCTCTGGAGTTTGGGTTATTTTCTCTTCTTGCTCATTCTCAGAAATGGTATCATCCTTGCCCTCGTCATTTCTCTGAATTTGGAACTCCGCTTCGAAGGTCTTAAATCGTATTTTAAGATCATCACTGCGCTTTTTATCTTCCTCTATCATAAGCAGGAGTTGAGGCTGGAGTTTTCTTATGCTGTCGATTTTTCGCTTTAAATTTATTATGTTGGATTCACGATCTATTTCTGAGTTAAGAACTGGGACCTCTTCTCTCTGATTTTCAATAGTCGCACTTTTTTTATTGATATCATCCAAAGCTTCACTTACTTTGGTTTGAAGCGATTGAATGACCTCAAGAATTCCTGATTCCTTCTCTGCATTTTCTACTTGCATTTTCTTTCGTTTAAGTTTTTTCTCAAATTTCTTACATTTTTGTTGGCTGTGTTGCAGCTCTTCTTGCACTTTTTCCAATCCCTTGCTTAGCTTCCTCTTCTCTTTCTCGACGCGTCGATACTGACCCCAAAGATCATGTATCTCGTCCTCACAAGCGCCACCACAGTCTTTTCGTTTTCCAGGTTCCTCAGGTTGGGCTGGGAGGCATGCATTATTGGCTTCGTTGATTTCATTCATATTGGATTCCAGCTTTTCAGCCTGATTTGAATTTTCTTCTTTCAATTTATCATTCTGAGCTGAAAGCTCTGAATTCTCCTTCTGCAACTTTTCTATCAGAGCTAAATGGCCAGCATTTTCTTCATTAACCAGCTCAACCTGCGCATAATATTCGGTGAGTTTATCACCAAACTCTTTTCTCACAGTTTTCAGCTCCTTTTCATGAGCTTCTCCACTTTCTTTCAATTCTAAAGTCAACTTGCCAGTTTTTTCACGTAAAACAGTCACTGCACTACTATACTCTCGTTTGGCTTTCACTTCGGCTTTCACGTTCAATTTTAATTGACTTATTTCAGTCTCCAATTTTTTAATTACAAGACTCTTTTCATTGTTTAGAACATTGCACCGAGTTGTCTCCTCATTGAATTTATCCTTCCATTTGATGACATCACTTACAAGTCCTTTTCTCTCTGTTTTATGTTTTTCATTGCACTGATCCAACTGCAATTGAAGATCTGAAACCTGTTTACTCAATTTTTCATTTTCACTGAATAAAACTTCGTTTTGATGTCCAATAGTTTGATTTTGGTTTAAAACGGCTTCATGGTCAACTTTCGGCACACAATTTTGAACTGTAAGCTCTAATTGATTTTGTAGTTGCTTGATCATTCTTGCTTGCTCAAGCTCAATAAGGCTTGGCTCAGTTTTCTTTGGCTTCGCAGGAGAAAGACAGTATGGACTCACTTTCTCTTTTTTTGGAGTCTCAGAATTGAATGGATTTCGCACTGTATACTCAACTCGTTGATTTTGACTGTACTCCCTATTATTCCACTGTGAAACATTTGGTGGAGGTTGCTGAGAAGAGTGGTAAGCCGTATGCACAGGGATGTTGTTATAATGCTGTACATGGGGATTTTGATAAGACGGCTGTGGCTGCGTTGTGTGAGCCATATTATTGTTCGGATTAAATGTTGTTGGCATGTGGGGAGCGTAGACTGAAGCTGGTTCATGTTGATATGCTGTAGGTAAATATTGATGATGAGGGTGTTGATTGATTGGCTGGTAGCTGGAAGGGTTTGTGTTAAGCATGTTGGGATTGGGGTAACCATTTGGCTGATGGTGGTAGTTCATGTTGGAGTCCATTTTTTGAATGTTGATTTGATGGCAATGACAATGCAACGACACTAATCACTCAACTTATTTTTCCAAGATGAAATGTTAAGAGATGTGAACGGACACGACACAAGGCAAACGGTTTCTGGAAGAAAAGTCAAAATATTAAATAACTAAACATATGAAAGGCTTCAAAAATAGGATATTCATTAGTGTTTGACAGGCGTGAAGGTGGAAAAAAGGGGAGAAAAATCAATACAGAAATTTCCATGCTTTCTGGGAGCTTTCTGACTTACAACATAATATGAGTTATGCATGCACGCACAAGCGTCAGGCTTGAGATCGAGTAAGCAACAAGCCTTCACTTGTTAGTGAAGAGACGAAAAGAAGTAAAGAATTTACTTTCATACCTGAGTTTTCATGGTGCACGAATGATACTTGCTATTGTGTTGTTATATAATGTTTCCAGTTCGTCACGTTCAGGAAAACAATGAAAGAAAGCGAGAGCGGATTATACTCTTGTGGTGATGGTGGTGTTGAACTTGATAAAATGGGATAAAACTCCACACTCACTCTCGCCTTTTTAGCCTTCCAACCGCAACCACCTAATAATAGAACAAAAAACACAACTGAGAAGGGAGTTAGCAACTAGCCGAAGTCCAGATAATTATACATTGCCATGCTATTCTCGGTTTACGGCGGAATACACATTCGGCATGGGAATTAAAAGTATTTTTTCCGAATGAAATTAGATAAAAAATTTATAAAGCTGCACCCAAAAACCGCATAATTATTGTGTAATATTTAATATAAAAATATTAGACGTAAGTACATAATATAATAAGCACCCAAACTAGAGCTCAAAATAATTGCAATGCACTTGCAATTTGCAAAGCAATGATCCCCTCTCTTGTTTCAAGGTTTCTGGACAAAAGCCCAGGATATATACTTAAAACCCAGATCGAGAACTCATCTCCACTCGAGTGCAAGTTGTGTGCGACGTGATGAGAAGTATAATGCATTTCCCCTTTGAGTATATGCATGCTGTGCTGATAGCTGATGCTTACTATATCTCAACAGGCCATTAGAACCAGAAGCTCTGACAGACGATCAAGTAGCTATCGTGTTATATTACATAAGTACAAAGTAGGCATATACGCTGCGGGCTTATAGATATAATGTTTAAGGTTAGGTAGGGTGAAATTGACTCTTGTTTTTGTCTGTTTCGTTTTTCTCTCCAGACATACAAAACATTTTTTCCTTTTCTAAGATAGACTGTGAATGCTTCTGTAGATAAGGATTTCAGCCATGACTTTTGGGCTACGATATACCCTATAAAGTGTAAATGCAGTTGATAATGATGAAAAAGTTGCCTTTCTCTAACTCGCATTTTCATCATATCATCATCATTTCATGCCTTAAATTAAATTAAATTAAAACATGCTTACTCAGCATTACACAGTCAAAACTTTTGTAGGAAAGTTTTGTTTTCACTGTTAAAGAAGCACATTGCGGGGGCTGTAGTGTTCAATTAAATTTATTGTAGGTTTGGAACCATGCTTTTCAGGATGAAAACAAGCTCAATTGGCTTTAAATTCATTTAAACATCCTTTACAACATGTACAAGAGATTTTCAAACGATGTGAGAAAATATTTATGCAACTGAAACCAGCCATTCATGAGCACAAAGGCGCTGTTTGATACTCACACAGCGGTTTGGCAAAAAGTATGAAAAGATTAATTCATTAGAACAGAGCTGCTAAGTGTGAGATTACGAGCCCCGTGGGTTTGCAAATCGTAAGTGCGGAAAATGGAATAGTATTGGGAACTCAATAAAGTTAATAAAGGTAATAAAATAGACAGTGACCAACAACCTGCATACTGCACCAAGCGTATTTATAATCAAGTTGTGGCAGAACACTCGTATTTTACTCTATAAATTATACCTCCTTCATTTGATACCATTCAATACGGTACGGTAAAGATATGAACATTATTGCAGACAAATATCAGGAGAAAAATATGGCAAAATTGGAGTTTCTGCCAGTTTTAATGAGTAAGAGTTTTCATTTATCCACTACTTGAGGGAATATTTCGTTCTCTAACGTTACGTAAGACCAATACGGCTGTGCTTCTTGTTTCACATACCGTGCGACAGATAGTCACTTGTAGTTCCCTTCGTATCATTTATCTGTATCATCTACATCTTTACTATGCGACCGTATGTCACTTGTATGATGATGATGATTGCGATAAAACGAGAGAGAAAATTCCAACCCTTTCTCAAATGAAGTTGAACTTCAGCTCACTGAGATTGAGGGAACGAATTCCCAAGAGGGTAGAAATGTTTAATCAAGTTAAATGCTTCTTAAAATTCAAGACGTCTGACTCATTCTTAATATTGACAGTATGTGGTATGTGAGAAAAGCAATACTGACGTTTCATCGCAATCCCCACTCTAAACGAATTTTTGACAGTATTTGGATTTTATATAAATTTTTTGTTCAACGTAAAATAAACAACGGATTTTTAGCAAGATAATGCTTGTGTCGTCAACGGGTTTCTTTCTGTCAATCTGAACCGAAGCAGTAAAACGCAACACATTTATGTCGTAAAGTTTCCTCCCCATCTCAATCTACATAATTATACGGTTCCACGTGTGACGTGGAGTGGAGAGAGTGAAGCCCGCAAATACAAGTAATCTTGCTTCTGCTTTTACGATTGGGATTATTGGCTAGGATAAAGGTATCAGAAATATAAATGCAGGAAAACGAAAATGAGTTTTTACTCACCCCACTCCAAACATGAGCATATACATATGATGAAAAATATAAATTCTTTCTCTTATGTGCAGCCCTGCATGCAGCAGCGATTTCCCATAAATTCCCCATATAAAGGTTTGTGTATTCCCGTTCATATCCCATGTGAAGAATATGAATCTGTTTGTGAATGTAAATGACAAAAAGTTTTGTCACTTTTGTACTAGAGTAGTTCTACTCTATATAAATGTACATGCTAGAACCAGGAGTGTCTACTATTATTTTAAATTATCAAAAAAATCTTACCAAAAACACACAACGGGGAAAATATTTACAGAGAAAACATGTCAATCTTCTTTGGATTAACTTCTTTTGCGTTTAGGAAACGTTGTGCATTTCAAATTCGCGCATGATGTTCTGAACTGAAGCTTATTTTGTACTATCATAATAGCTATATTATTTACATATACAATATACCATGTTATGTGTGTTAATCACATAAACAGATCCGGCGATCGTTATATAGTCATTAGTGGACAAGTGAATAGAGTATGTATATAAAAATTTATGTTCATACCTGAGTTTTCATATCGTATGCGATTTATACTTGTTCTTATTATGTTGCTAATTCGTAACATGTGTTTGTGCCGAGTTCACAACGTTCAGAAAACGACAGGACAGCGAGAGAGGATTATACCCTCGTAGTGATGGTGAAGGTGACGTGATAAAAAATGGAACAAAAAATTCACTTTTCCAACCTGCCCAACAGCAACCACACAATAATATCACACAACACAAAAGGTAATTGAGAAGGGGTTGAGCAGGAGTCCAGTTGATTGTACATAAAAATGCCTTCTATTCACTTTACCAGCGGAAAGAAGTCACTGCCGGAATACACTCACTCAATTTGCAAATGAAATGGAAGGGGATACAAGGAGTTTAGGGCTTAATGACTACACCCACAAACCGCACATTTATTTACTCATTACTGCCGAATATTTTATGAGTGTGCATTAAGTAATAAGATGATGAGATCGCAATGCAATGCATCAGCAACTTGTAGCGCAATGATCCGCTCAACTCAACCCTTGTTTCACAAAGCAAGGCTTCAAGGTTTCTGGACAGAAGCGCCCAAAAACGAGGATATATACCTAAAACCAGATCATGATCTCATCTCTATCACAATGTGTGATGGAGTATTACGTAGCGTTACTGTCTCAGTCCCTTAATATTAACAAAACCAGTACAGCTAGAAGCTCTGATCTGAGCCAAGATGAAGAAGCTGAAGTGGTGTGGTGTGATGATGGTGCGTAAGCACAACCGTTGCGTTTATGTCAACTACGTTATGTGGTGGGGTCCACGAAACAGATTTATTGCTTTGCTTTTTTGGGTCTTCCATCCATGAAAGAAAACTATTGTATAACCAAATATAAGTAAGTGATCCTATCTTGGAGTTTGAATCCTTATACACGTTGATATTACAGTCACAGTGGGGTTTATTTCCGATAGAGCATGAATACGAAAAAGGTTGATGAAAATTGTTGTGAGTCTGGAAAGGCAACTTTTCTCTTCGTCGTCGTCGTCATCATCATCATGATGCAAGTCTTGCCGAAAAACATGCATGGTCAGCACCATAAAGCCAACTTGTGGAAAAGTGTATTCGCTCAAAACTAGAGAAATTGCATGTATTGCAAGAGGTTTGCACTTTAATTTTATTACTTGTGGTTTTAATTGTTTTGCAGAATACAGAATACGAGCAAGCTCAACATATTTTAAAATGTGACAACCATTTTTATTATCTACGCAAAGGAATGCATTGGAAGGGGTGTGAAAAAACTTCATGCAAACGATTGCACAAAAAGACATGAGCACAGAAGCAATATCTGATACTCATACATAAACCATGGGATGAAAAAATTGTAGCCGGCAGGGCAGGTGTTCTCTAATGAGAAATAACGCTGTGCATGCAAATTGTGTAGAAATGGGGATATGATTGGGAACTCATTGATGAAAGGAAAACATGGAGACCCACGCAAAACGTACTACATGCGTGTGTTTGTGATTAACTTTTCACACAAGAAGCCCACTCGTTTTTTTTCTATTTAAATTATTCATACTCTGGTTTCATTTCCATCCGTACCGTAATTCGTGTTTTGTAGCAAAACGGAATTTTTTTGTCGAAAAAAGAAATATTATAATTGCATTATTGGTGGTGACATTTCAGAAGACGAGGATGTAAACATTTTACTAGCCTGGCCTGGTTTTATTAACGAATGATCTGGGCTGCTGTTTTGTTCCATGATATTTCTGGCTATGCTTTATATTCCAGTAGCATGCGCTTTACAAGGCATGTAGCGATATCACGGTATGAGTGAACGAGATGAAAAGAATGGAACAACGAGTGCATTCATAGATAAATCTGGCTCCCAGCTCCCAAGCCGCTTCCAAGAAAGGTCAGTGTCACTGGGAAAATTTAAGAAATCCTACCCTTTACAGTTGAGTAGCCACAGTTGTCCATGAAAAACAATATATATTACAGTCAAAATCATAAAATAAAATTTTCACACGTCTCCACAACAAAATATTTTCACGAAATGAATCTCTTCCACTATTACACAACTATGGACGAACAGCCCAGAATTTAAAAAAAATAACACTTGCATGGGTCACAAAAATATGAGCTTGTATATGTGAAGCTCCGTCATGATGATTTGGGTTCATATGTTTGAGCATACCGATTGTATAAGACCGGTTGAAAATAGTAGACCCTTTAGTTAACAAGGCAGAGAAAATAGTCGTTAGTAATTTTGCGCACTTCCTATTTCCAAAAGTTCTTCCTTCCTTGTTGGATTGAAAATTGAAACGGAGAAACGCTACTCAATCTACGGTAGTTTTCGTGAGAAGAATTGTACACGATGATGATAATCACGATTATTAGAAGAATTAATGACATTTTAACTTTTATTTCTAACACGCAACAACAAAATGAGATTAACTGACTTTTTGAAAATGAGTGCAAATATAAATTATCGAATTTTCCAACGAATCTCTTGATTCCCATGAGGGTAACAGTTTTCAGTCAACTTCAAAGTAAGACTGAGATAGGCTTAAAATGGATACAATCATTTGCTTGGTGAGAGAAAAAAATTTAGCTGTGAACATCTCACCCTATGCAGTTTTTTGGGTGTATTTTGGGTTTATGGACGCTTGTTCTGTTTTCTCAAGCAAGATATCTTTTCAGCGCAATGTTGCTTTTGATACGGATCTTTTTTCTGTCAATCCAAAAAGGAGCACAGGACCATAACAATATATATATAGCAATTTCCTATTCATCTCCGTATGTACAATGAGGGGAGAGTGGATCACAAATGGTATTGACTATTGACGTTGCATTTTATTCTTTCTCGTCCGCTTTCCGCTTTTACGGTACGGATTAGTTTGGGGTAAAATTCTTCCAAAATGCATAAAAGTAAACGTGTTTTTGCTCATGAACTCCCCTAAAAATAAGATACGAGCCTGTAAACCAAGCGATGGTTTTGATTTGATGCTCAAGCCCAGCTTCTTGGTATCCCGTTCATATCCCGAATGAAGAACTTTGGATGCAACCTTATAACCAAAGTATGACTATACTATTGGAGCATATTTGTGACAGTGTAGCTCATTCCTAGTGCGCACGACAGCTCATAGTTCACCGTCCATCTATTCCAAATTCCAGTTTCCTCCAATCGGGCTAATGCTCTGGCAAAAATGTTCATGAAAAAATTATTTTTCGACATCCAAACGTGGATCAAGTTGAAGCTATCAGTGTTGTTTGCGTCAGAGAGAGATTTGTTCGGGGCAAGTAGGTACAAAGCCCTTCGTAACATTACTGCGGTTCCTTGTTGGTCAATTATAGCTAAACGAGTAGAGTTTATTCCGTGTTATTCTTGAAGACGAATCTCAAGGACGTCGGACGTCCAAGGCAAACCTATGCTCTCCTCTTTTGTAATGCTGAACCTTTTTATTGAGCAAACCAAAACTCGCTACTGTTTAGCTTCCGATCAAGTAAGGGTTTCATGAATGGCAGCAGTTCCACAAACGGACCATTCATTCATATTTTGCTCTGTATAAGACCGCTCAACACTTCAAGTAATGTGCTTGCCCAAGTCTGCAGAGGTCCTCTTCTTGTCAGATACACTTACTACACCCTTGTAGCTTGCCCCCAGAACAACAAGCATTCAAATCCGTTTCATTCCATACGTTGTGAATTTGTACAGATCAGAACCATTTAGTAAGGGTGGATACAATGTGCTAGCTAAAATAGAGAACAAGTTGGTTGTCCATGTTCCTTTGCAATATTTTCCAACGAGGAGAAGTACAAAGATGCAAGTCGAAATCAGAAACCAGATGGTTGTATCAAAGGGTTTCAGCAAAACTAGTTCGTACTGGGTCTTATAATCTTCCACGATGACAAACGAAAATGGTTCAGAACTCATTCCAAACTGTAACCTACCTAACGTAACAAATCAACGTCTTTGTAGGATTATACAATCTTTAGGTTTCTCAGAGAGAGTGAATGTGCTCCATGATTCCTTCTCTGTAGCTGTTAACAATCATTGAAAAATGCAGTTTGTAACAAAAGAAAAACGCATAGGCTAGGTAGAGGCAGGTTCGTTTCTAGCTTTACTATTCTTGCTAGGCTGTCACAATGTTTCGTTACTTTACGTGGCTTAACAATCAAGCAGTTAGACAAGAGAACGCACACAAGAATGATAAAATGGAAAACTTGACAGTCATCAAAATTAATTTGTAATATGCATAAAACTTGTAGCCTTTAAAGTATTAACTATGGATGGAATTTTTCCGCAAAACGTTAATTTATTTGTATAAAAATATTCTAACCAAATTATTATGCGCATAAAATGAAAGTTGTGCATACATACAATGGCAACTAAATTTCTGATGTCATCATTCATAATGAATCTCGTCATTCTAATCTCGGAAAAACGCATTATCATTATTAGCATTATTATACAGTAGTTGTAGCTATACATTTTGATCGCGAACATGTTCGTATACACGCGTGTACAGATTATTTTTTTGTTTATCTATTGCTTAAGATTACTAACGTATGTATTCATATCAATATGGCTTATATAATGCTTGATGGTCCACAGTATACCAGCCTGGAAAAAGAACATTCGTCAAGCATTACTCTCTAGTTTGGCTATTCCTTACCGTGTACAGCCAAGTTTGTGAAACTTCCATCCACATTCATGAAGCGTCATCATCATCATCAACTTGCTTCCACCATCCACGGTTTCATCAACTTTCATGAAAATTCATAAGCTTCCATCCTGTTTTATGTGGCTTAGCAAGCTGAGAACATATTACGTCGGAGCTACAAAATGAAACCTGTGAGTAAGTTATTGCTATCACTGTATATATGTATGTACAGTACGAGGTAGAGACAGGTTCTTTTCTAGCTTCACTATTCTTGCTAGGTTGTCGCAATTTTCATGCTATGGGCTCGTGTGCTGTTGCACAACCAATAATGCATGCTTGCACGCATGGTGTAAATTTTCGTAGAGCTTTCTCCACTTGTTTACAGAAAATATCAACCCACCTGCAAATGTGAGCTGCAGAACCACTCTGTAAAACTGATGTTTAAAATTTAAACATCAGTTAACATCATTTAAACTTTAAATGTTTGTCCTACAATTTCTTCACTAGAGAAGAAAATCACAATGTTTGGCCTTTCTCCTATCTCCTCCAAGCTCCGCATCCTGGCTTCTAAATACTTTGCACTTGGTATCGTTTCGAGATCACTTTCAAAGTAGCCGTGAATGAAGCAAGTACAAAAGCGTCTGGGTTTATGATGGTTCCTTGTGGATAACTCAGATTCCAAGGAGAAAGTTGCTTTGTAGTGTACAGTTATGTACATCACTACATCAGAATGGGTTTGATTGAAGCATACTGCCAACCCCGTGTGTGTCGAGAGGATGATGAAACGAATTAAAAATGACGTCAAGAAAGTTAATAAGGCTACCTACATCACTATTTATTATTTGTTGATTTGCAACAACTTTAAAATATAAAAGAATAGTATGCAAGAAAATTAAATTTTTAATAGTGTGTGCAAGTCCAGTTTAAACGCGGACTAAGTCAGTTCTATAAATGTCGTTGAACCTTCGTCGTTAACGGTTGTTCAACCGAAAAAAGAATTTGGTCACTTCAACCGTCTGACACGGACTTATCATCAGCATAGCAGGTGGCAATTATTAGCAAGCACTACGTATCGCACAAGAAGATATATTAATTTCACACTTGAAATGAAGGCAGAAAGTTCATATTCGTATCATATCAAGTTACATTCTTTATCTCTGTCACCACAAATAAGAACAAGGTACATATTACTACGCCAGCCGTCTTGACAATAAATTTTCATGCTCCTAATACCGACAACGGCTACAACCCTCTTCCAACCTGCCAGCACACTAAAAAAACTACAGTAAGCTGGAGGAGCTGAAAGGGAAAGACTTATCAATGATATCGTAGAACCCTCTTCTCTGTATACTCAGTATACTGCTGGGTTTTGTTGAGAACGGTTCACGACTTTTTCTTTACTCTCATATTTTAAGATGGTGTAGGAAGGGGAAAGCAACTACTTTCTTCTTCATATACCACCGCAGTTCTATCCAACGATAAAATATCAGTGTCAGTTCCTTGGGCAAACCCTAGTGTAATAAAGATCTCTCATCCTCCAGTTTTTGTCAACATTTTTGAAACAAAGTATTTCGTTCCCGATGGCTGAATCCACAGTTTGGACGTGTACATACGCCGAACTCCTGGAGCAGAACAGGACAATAGCTCAAAATAATGCGGAGCTGATCCACCGATATGAAGAGTTAGAGAAACAACTTTCTGCATCAACCAACCATACACATGAGGAGGATGAGCTTCGTGACAAACTTAGCAATGCAGGTGCCCAAATTCTCGTGTTAAAAAGTGATTTGCAAACCGAGTGTGACAAGCTGAAGGTGTTGACTGCTGAAAATAAGGATTTGTCAGAGATAAACAAAAGATTGTGTGACTTGCATCAAAATATTTCGGAAAAGAACAAGAGCTTAGAGACTTTAAATAAGAATCTTTCAGAGGAAAAGTCATATTTGGAGAATTTCAATCATGACATTTCGGTGAGGAACGACATTTTGAAAGATGAAAATCAGAAACTTTCAGAGAAGGCAAGAATGTTGGGGAATAAAAATAACGAGCCTGAATATAAGAAACGACAAACCGAACGTGAAATTGAGGAGCTAAAGATAAAGTTAAGGGAGAGGGACTTCCGGATTCAGAATTTCCAGGAAGAACTTGGAAAACTCCGCAGGGGCCAAAAATTGTGTGATGTGGATCTTTCCGAAGTTTCAAAGTTAAAGCGTGAGCTACAGAGTAAAGAAAAGGCTTTGGACGCAGAAATCAACATGAAGAATGAGCTAGTGAGCCAGATCAAAACACTAAAAATGCAGGTGGAATCTTTACAAAGGCAACTTGCAGACCACACCACCCAATTGGAAACTAAATCGAATTCCATTGCAGCCCTGCAAAAGTTGTTATTAGTCACAGAACACAAAGAGCAGCGTACAGAAGCAGCGGTGAAAATGCTGCGGCTGAAGGTCGACTCCATGGGAAAGGAAAAGGAAGATTTGAGTCGACAGCTTGGCGATAAACAGGCACAAATTGAAACGCTGAGTTCCGTCGCAGATATGAAGTCAACGTCAGAAAGCGTGCGTTATGAACGTTTTCTTGAAAGCAATCGGGAGCTAGAGTCTAAGATTGAAAAACTGAAAAAGCAACTTAAGGAAAACGCCATTCTGATGGTAACTCAAAAGGAGAAAATTTTTTATCAACAGATTCTCGTAGGCTTAGCACAGAAAAGTTTAACTAAAGAAGAAGCAAACGTGAAGAAATTGGAAAGTGAGGCGAAGGAGAAAAATGCGAAACTTAAGATATTAGAGGATGACATAAATGAAAAAAATGGAAAATTGAAAGAGCTCGAAGTGCAACTTCGGGAGAGTGCCACACTGCCACCTCTCAAATGCCAAAACGAAGAAAACGTAATCCTGCGCCCACAACATTTGAGCATGGAGATTACTGTCTTGAAGTCATCCGCATCCATCCACCAGTCTATCCCATCCATTCATAACAGTAGTGAAGATACGCATAAAACAAAAATACCTGTTTGGGTTTCCCGAGGACGGTAAGGTTTTTTCCATTCCTTTTAAAATGCACAGAAAATTTATGTAGACAGTTAATATTGATATAAAAGTTTTATTTATTGTGGTCAGCTTTATTCAATTTAGCATAAAGACATCATAATACAAAATACGACACCTCGCTGAGCGAGTAATTTAGTCATAGTAAGCTGCATTCTGAGATGTGTTTTTTGACGACATGCTATAATATATTTTTTCATGCTAGGAAGGAGCGAAAGAAGAAAGCCGAGCGGTTCACCAACATTGGGACGTTGAGATCTAAACTGGCAGCCCATTCAAGCCAGCAACAACAGTTCAAGCGAAGAAAGCGAGAAGGCCAACATGATATGATGATGGTGTAATCTATTTCATAAATTTGTGTGAGTGTGGTTATAGTTTCTCCATCTCAAAGTAAATTAAATTAAGTTATTAAATTACTAAATAAATTTGTATTGTGGATGCATGTAATTCATGAATGCCCACGCCACTGTTACCAATATTGCTCTTTATTGTTTACTAGGAAAATTTGTATAAGCAAAATCTCTTCAACAAATATTTTGTACTTGCATTGCCAAAGAAGCAGTGATAAAAGATTCCGCAGCTATTTAGATAAGTGAATGTATGATCTAATATTTAGAAAATGTACATTATGAATATATATATATTATATTTGATATACGAAATATGAGCAGATTTATACGTTATGTACATAAGATGATGATGATTACGATGAAACGATAAAAAAATTATGACTTTTCAACCCTCTTCTCAAATGAAGTGTAACTTTAGCTCATTGAGATCGAGGGAACGAATTCCGAAGAGGGTAGAGGATCGAGGAAAAGTTTATCTCATTCTCACTCATTCTTACTATGAAAGAATCTGATTAAAACAAAACCAAAGTATCATCACCATCCTGAACGGATTTTCGACAGTATTTGGATTTTATATAAATTTTTTTTCAACGTAAAACAAACAACGGATTTTTAGCAAGATAATGCTTGTGACATCAACGGCTTTCTTTCTGCCAATCTGGAACAAAGCAATAAAATGCAGCAACATTTATGTCGTAATATTACACCTTTTTAGCCTGCTCCCAGAAAGAGTAGCATTAAAATCCAAATCATTCCAAACGTTGGGAATTTGTCTAAGGAGAATCTGATGAGTTATCAACATTAACAGCTTTGTTAAATAAATTCAGTCAATTGTTTTGATGCTTGAAATATTTGTGAAATCCTTCGCATATTATGTTTATTTGAAGTGCGTGAGTTATAAAAGTGACATATATGGTTTTTGCTCTGGGAACAAAAATCCGTTCTCAATTCTTCAGTTCCAGTTCCAGGAATGAATTGCAAAGCGTGTTCTGACTTGTTATGTACTTACAAATTCAAAAAACTGTACAAAATTGCTGTGTCCAACTGCATTGAACAATCTGTAACTGAAAAAAATAAGTTTTGGATAACTTATTGCATTATGCACTATGCTGCATAGATTTAAAAAAGGAAACAATAAATTCCGGTGTCACTCTTCAAAATCATAGAAAAGGCCTTTGTAAATTATGACCAATAAATGTCATGCACTCAAAGTTGCCTGAATCACATCCCATATCTCACACACTTCTTACAGTCATTTTCATTCATAGTTCCCTTAACCTTTTAGTTCGCATTTCATTCGTCAATGATGATACATACGACACTACAAACCTATGCTGGCCTTCCCCTCTTGAATTTAGCTTGATAAGGCATAACACACTATGCATAAAATGGAACTTGTTCCCTTTTACTACCTATGTATCTCAGACAAAACGGCGGGTGACATGCAACATTTTTCCGGAGAGATGCTGAAAAATCAACCCTCCACTTTCTCACGTTTGTGTTTCACATCAAGCACGTCCAGTCTTCCTCCGCATTTTGTTAAGAGCGCATCGCAGAGTTCTTCCTTGTTTATTGCTTGCACATTTCAAGTATGGATAACCATAATACTGTGCATCAAGCCCAACGCGATCAGCCACCATCCCGATTTGCCCCGATTTGGCAAGTTCCTTTGCCTAATTCCGGTCTTCACTTTTTTCCGCAACATAATCTCCAGCCCCAGCCGTCATATCAGGCTCAACTTGACACTACTATTCATGCCAATCATATATTCCGAAATCCAGACACTAACAACCCTCAGCCACGGCATTCACAACAAGTAACACTTGACACCAGTCCTACTGTCAATTCTAATTATGTGTTTCCAAATCCGAACGTTAACAACTCTCAGTTCCAATGTGACATCCAAAAACTAAAAGAATACCCCGCTCAAGTTCTCGACCAGGAAGAAATGCTGAACATCTCGGGTTCTCTCCAGCAAAAGTACTATGCTCAGCAGCACAACATGCAGATCTTATTGAATGAGCTGGAGAGGCTGAAAACTAATACTGTTCCAAAACAACAACATGACGAGGTGATAGAACAGAACAAAAAAATTGCAGAAAACAACGCGATACTAAGCAACCAAAATGATCAACTTTTGGACGAAAAATCAAATTTTCAGCAATACATCTCAGATTTGGAAATCAAGTTGAGAGAGGAGAAAGAAAAACATGATAAAGTGAAGAACGACTGCGAAGAAATGGCTAAAGATCACCAAGTGAAAGTTGAACATTTATGGAGACAGCTAGCTTCCTTAAACGGCTGTAAAGTTGAAGTGGGTGAGCTTAAAAAAGGATTATGTGAGGCAGATGCAAAAAATAACAGACTTCAGTGCAAGTTGAAGTACTACAGGTATAAAGTTGATGTGTTAACAGGGAAAAACCTCGATCTCGTGAAAGAACTTGAGAATTTGCACAAGACAAGTCGGAGTCTCACACGACAATTGGACAATCATCAAAAACAAAAAGAACAGAACGACATCAAAAACCACGAGAAGATTCGGGAACTAAAAGAGAAGGAAGACAACATGAAGATCTTATTGATTGAGCTGGAGAGGCTGAAAACCAATACAGTTCCATCACAACAACTTGACAACGTATTAGAACAGAATAAGACAATTGCGGAAAATAATAAGACACTCAGCAACAAAAATGTTCAACTTTTGGACGAGAAATTAAATTGTCAGCAATACATCTCAGAATTGGAAATCAAGTTGAGAGAGGAGAAAGAAAAACATGATAAATTGAAGAACCACTGCGGGGAAATGGCTAAGGATCACCAAGTGGAAGTTGAACACTTAGGGACACAGCTAGCTTCTTTAAACCGCTGTAAAGCAGAAGTGGTTAAGCTTCAAAACGAACTATGCAAAGCTGCTGAATTTGATCGTGAATTCAATTTAATAAAGAAGAAGAATCTCCATCTGTCAAAGAAAATTGAGGATTTGGAGAGAACTAATGAGAACCTCTCACAAAAACTTGTCAACCATCAAAAAGAGAAAGAACAGAACGACAACAAACACCACGAAGACATTCGAAAACTACACGAAAATTTGCAGCAAAAAGAATCCTACCTCCATGACTCAAACGGGAGCCTTAAAACGCTGCAAAGAGAACTTGAAAACCTAAAAAACGTGTCTGCTACCGAAAGTGAAAAGTTTATGAAAAATTTGGAGATTGAAAAAGAACGTGTGGAAGAGGCAAATAAACGGTTGAATGCGCAGAGCAACGAAAATGAGAAGTTGAACACGCAGCTGAAAGAAGCAAATGCTGTAGTGAGTGAATTGGAAATCAAGTTGAGAGATGACCAAGTGAAAGTTGAACAATTACGGACACAGCTAGCTTCTTTAAACCGCTGTAAAGCAGAAAAGGCTAAGCTTCAAAACGAACTATGCAAAGCTGCTGCGGATAATCTTGAACTTAAGGAAGATTTTAAGTATAGATCTAATTTTGTAACGGAGAAGAATATCCATATGTCTAAGAAAATTGAGAATTTGGAGAAAACTAATCAGAATCTTTCACAAGAACTGGACAACCATAAAAAACAAAACCACAAAAACAACAAAGAGATTCGGAAGCTGAAGGAAAAATTAAAGCAAAAAACCTACTCCCTTCATAACTGCGATGGAAGCCTGAGAAAACTGCAAAGAGAATTTGAAAATCTGAAGAAAGTGTCAGCCACCGAACATGAAACATGCATGCAAAATTTGGAAAGTGAAAAAGAGCGTGTTCAAGAGGCAAATGCACGCTTGCATGCTCTGAGCAACGAGAATAAGAAGTTGAATAAGCAGCTGAATGAAGCAAATGCTGCAGTGAGTGTGCAGAAATCTGAAATAACTTTGTTAAAAGAACAAGAAGCTGTTAATGTGCAAAATGTTATGCAAAAGATTAAAGAGTTAGAGCTTAGAAATAAAGAAATTAATAAGCAACTTCACGAAAGTGCCACCCTAGTAGAAAAACAGGGAGTTGAAATCAATCAACAAAAATCGGTCATAAGTCGTCAAAAGCTTGACCTATTCCATAAAGATATTAAAATAAGGAAATTGGAGGAGGAGGCTGTAAACACAAATAAAAAAACGAAAGAACAAGAAACAAAACTCAACAACCGAGTTACATTCCTTTTGAACATGCTTAAAGAACGAGAGATGGGTAATGCCAAGCCAGAAACAGAGCTTGAAAAAGAGAGCAACCGAAATGGCGAAGGTCAAACGAAAAAGAGGAGAAAAGAAGAAGACGTAATCCTGCATCCACAACACCGACACTTGAGCATGGAGAATACCGCCTCGAAGTCATCCGCATCCATCAGCCGTCCATCAGTCATCCAATTCAACCATAACAGTTCGAGCGAGTATACAATTATTGAAAAACTGAGAAAGAAAGCGAGTGAGATCGCAAGTTACACACATAATGGTAAAATCTCTTTGATACATTTGTGTGAGTGTGGAAAAAGTTTCTCCTTGAATGATGAATGAATAAGATCAAATTTAGAAGCAAAATCTGTCTTTAAACAATATTTTAAACTTGCAATGCCGATGAAGCAGCGATAAAAGATTCCGCAGTTGTAGATAAGTGATTGTAAATTGTATGTTATAATATTTTTTATCTACACGAAACATGAGCACATTTATACGTCGTTTGGGTTTCTCATCGACCTCACACACAAACTGGCGGAGAAAATGTGTATTTAATGAAGGGAGGTTCGACGACACTCGGAAAATATGTCGTTTGTTTGTAACATTATTTTGAAATTTTCTTTTTATGTTTATGTAGATATTATTATAGAGTTAAAGAGGAATTTAAAGATTTGAAAAGCCGTTGGTATGCTTGACGTTGTGTAGCTGCCAAAAGTTTTACTTACTCAAAATTACGATATAATCCAGCTTTCCTTCAAGATGTAATAGATAGTGACAAACGATGAATTTATCAATGTAAAATAAAAATACACAGACAGTTATTTTTGAATGTTTAATATTATACAAATAAATAACTTGACCAACTTATTATACGCAGTTTACATGCAATAACATTTATGAGAGTGGCGATTGTTTCACCTAGGATTTGTATTAAGATTGTGCACTAGTAGGTTCATGTTATGTCAACGTGAGAAAACTCTTTTCTCACTCTTTTAGTGTTGGGTTTGATAATCAAAAGGTTCATGGAAGGATATGAAAGAAAAGTTAATGTTTTAAGTTTTCCTTAATGAATGGCATTAATAATTGTAGCATATTATACAGAACATCAAATCTGCATTTTTTCTTCAGAGACTTCAGGTGCTAGAAGTGCATAATTATGTTTTTTCGCGTCCATGATCTGAGTATCGGTGCCGTGCTCAAGCCGTAAAATCAATATCAAAATTATGCTGCGTGTATAAAATATTTTCAAAAACTGCAAGTTTGGTTGGATCCTTCATGAATATCTTCAAGAAATTCCTAACGAATTGACTTGTAAATTCAACACCTTGACACTTGAGCTTTACATATAATATGATTTATTTAATTTCATTTGCACTATGAAACATTGGAGCGAAAGAGCTCAAATACGATCAATCTCGTTGCTTTTCAATGGAAAGATTGCGCAATACCACTGGACAGTTAGAGCTAAGTAGCCTACTTAAAGTAGGCCAACCTTGCTTCCCCGATGGGCTTTCATAAGTGCAGAAAGTGGGCTGGAATTGAGAATTCAATGAAGTTAATAAATAAAGGCACTGCACAATATGCATATTTATGATCAAGTTTTTGCACACTTTTTATTCACACTCACTCACTCCTTTTGCTGTATTTACTCTGCAACCATTTTACTCCATAAATCATACCTACTTCAATTGATACCATTCAACGTCTTACGTTCCTCGGAATCAATGTTTTTAAAACATGAAACATACGAACATTACTGCACATAAATGGTATATGGCAAAAGTTGGAGTTTCTGCCAGTTTTAATGAGTAATGCATCATGTATCATCTACATTTTTACTATCCGTCCGTAAGTCACTTGTACGATGATGATGATAACGATAAAACGATAAAAAAATATGACTTTTCAACCCTTTCTCAAATGAAGTTTAACTTAAGCTCTTTGAGATTGAGGGAACGAATTCCCAAGAGGGTAGAAATGTTTAATCGACTCATGGGCTTCTAAAATTCAAGAAGTGTGACTCATTCTTACTATGACAGGATGCGAGAAAAACAAAATCGACGTTTCGTCACAATCCCCACCCTAAACGAAATTTTGACACTATTTGGATTTTATGTAGGTTTTTTGTTCAACGTAAAGTAAACAATGACTTTTTAGCAAGATAATGCTTGTGTCGTAAACGAGTTTCTTTCTGTCCAACTGGAGCGACCAATATAATGCAACAACATTTATGTCGTAAGTTTCTTCCCCCTCTCAATCTACATAAAATTATACGGTTTCACGTGGAGAGTGCTCTCCACGTGCCGTATATTTTCATGCGAACCATGCAAATACAAATATTATCAACCCTTTTCTTACTTCCGTCTTTTACGAGTGGGATTATTCGCTCGGGTGAATTCATTTAGAAATAAAAATGCACGAAACTAAAAATACGTTTTTACCATCCCTACCCTGAACATTATGTGTATGCGTCCTTTTTGTACGTCATGTGAAAGAGGCACAACGTGAGCTGACAATGAATCAACCTGTTACTTTACGACTTTTTTATGCGAAAAAAATGTTAATTTTGGAAGATCGGTTACTCGAATGCAAGAATGTATGTTATCCATATCTCAAAAAAGATGCGACAGGAGAAATGCGATCAAAAGCCACACAACTATACCGCGATCATATCTCTTGTGAAACTTGCAGCCAAGTGTGGATTGGTCATTTATTCATAGTTTCTTTTTATACATTTTCGTAGATTCAGTAAAAAACTGTATGAACTGAACAAAGAGAGAAAGAATCAAGGTGAATGAACATGAAATCATATTTTAGGACATTTTATATTTTCTAACAATAAAGCTTCTTCTGAATAGACTGCCGATGACCATGATTCCGTTTCCTTTCTCTGCTAGCAGCCGTTTTGATCAACTCCTCTTCGTTTATTTGTTCAATAGGTTCACTGCCGACTCCAGACGTTTAATATATTCTTCGTTTTTGGCTATCACGATTTGTTGTATGTCGATGGTCTCTTCAAACCTATCAACCTTTTCAGAGAGTGCAGATTTTTCTTCCTCATTCCGCTCTGACATGACGCGAAATTTTTCCACTAAATCAAGATGGTTTTGTTCCAAAGTTTGTATGGAACTTTCTTGCTTCTTAATTTCATTTTCGTAAGCGTTCAGTTGAGCAACTTTCTCCTCAACTTTCTTCTTCAGCTCCATTTTCTCATGCTGTAGCTTATTAACCACTTTGGCCAAGTCCTTTTCGTGGGAAATAATTGCTCTGTTCCTTGCTTGCAATGACTTCATTTGCGATTTCAGATTTGAATTTTCTTCCATTTTGGATTGAAGCTGCTGCTTAAATTGGTTCTCTGCTTTTATTACGGCGATTCCTTGATTTCGAAGTAATTCCGCCTGTTTCTTTATCTTTTCATTTGCTTTATGAAGCTCTGAATTAAGCAGATTAATTTTTTTATGCAACTTGCTAACTGCACTTTCATTTGTTGTTTGGAGTACATTCATTTCCTGTTGCAAAGCCTCCGCTTCAATCTCCGAAGTATTAACTTTCTTTTTCAACTTTTGATTTTCAGTTATCAAAGAACTAGCTTCGTCACGTGACTTGATTAAATCACTGTTTAATTTTGCAACTTGGCTATCCAGTTGCTTCACTTTAGCCTTGAAAGTTTCGGCTTCGGAAGCCAGCTTCTCATTCAAACTTCTCAGTTCGGCTTCACCTGATTCCTTCGCTGCTTTCATCTTATTCAATTGTGTGGTTATATCAGAGAAGCTCTGCTCACTAGCACTTTGTTCATTTTTTAACTTCTCATTCAAATCATTCACGTTTAGACAAAACTGCTCGTTTTCTTGTGTAAGTCGTTCACGTTCCGCCTTTGCACAATGGAGTTCTTTTTGCATCCCCGATAGCTTTTCATCGTAGTGCTTAATCATTTGTTCAAAATCAGCTCTTGAAACTGAGTTTTGTATGGTTGCATGTTTATCACTCCACACTTTTTTAGGAGCTCTCAAATGAACACTTTCGGAAACTAGGTGGTTGAATTTATTTAAATAACTGGGTTGAGGTTCAAAATATGGCGGATTGCCAAAGGTTTGTGAGTTCCGTTCGGAAGTTATAGAAAGATCCAGAGGTCTCAAAATTGTGGCTTCGGATTCAAAATCACCAAGATTTTGATACGGTTGTTGGGACTGGGGAATGGGCAGACGCTGAGTGTGTTGCTGCGCAAAATTGAAATCCATTTTGGCACAAAATTTGATGTCAAACTCAAAATTGGAATCAAACAAAAACCAAATCTTTTTTAGCTCCTCACAAATGCCTGTCATGAAGAGTGTCAACGGACTGGAGTGTGGTTGATCATGAGTGAGATCGAAATGATTTGAGAGGGGTGAATGCAAGAGATTGTGATGGTGGTGTTTGCTATTGGATTCGTATGCTTTTTTCCAGTAGCTGTGAAAGCCGAGGTAGCGGTGAGTAATACCATTAGATAAAATTGTGAGCTGGAACATGAGGGAGTATAGGAGGGAGGGAGGAAGTGACTGGTTCATGGAAACAATGTGTATGACGTAACATATTATGATCATCATGTCACTTTAGTAAATACCGCAATACAATACAATATATAGCTGTTTTTTGACACTTTCTGTTCCGTACAACGTTCTCTTATTGGTTGTACACGACATGTATGCATAGATAAGACGTGTAGAATTACATGCATGAGCAGATTTTTGATTTGCCTGCCAAATGAATCATCGACTTGTGACATTATGGAATCAGATGAAAGTTGAAAAACGGGTGGGTGAGTTGAATAGTTGGTCATGTTATATGACATGTACACTTCGCCCCGAGCTAAGCACTTCATTAATAATGACACATGAGTTACTCACTTCTTTCCTACAATCAAAAAGTAAAGTCTTCCGATGTTAGGACTACGAATATTTCCCAAATTTATGTATGCATAATTTTTTTATTTCAACACGTATATATATAACCCGATTTTCCATACATGATTGATTTTAAATACAAAATAAATTTTAATCTTTTAACTATCCATTGCGCTCTGACAGGTAAATAGTTTCCATGATTTACATTTTGCAGATGTAACCTATAACTTCAATTCTTAATACCTAACACTGTCTGTAATATTTATTTGATACTATATATAATATGTATGTATATTAAAAGTAATGAAATTGTATATATTTGCTACTAACATCCACTTATAATGTTATCATTTCTTTCCTCAAATCTGAACTCTCTAAAGATCTTGCAGGTTCGTCTCCACTGTTCAAAAGTACACTTGAAAGTTCTCTTCGCGTTCTTTCACTATAATTTCATTCGCATCAAGTTTCCTCTGTAGTTTATTTGAATTTAATCACATAGGCTATTAATAAAAGCATAGCCACTTACACTTACATCCGGTTCTAAACTAATTATTCTCTGAAGTTCTTCTTTCTCATTTTGAAGTTCTTTGATTTGTTTAGCCAATTTTCTATTTTTCATAATATTGTCATAATCTAGCTGCTCAATAGCTGTTTTGTCCGATTTCAAAGTCATACATTCTTCGAGGCTGGAGCGGAGTTGGTCATTAAGCTGTCCATTTTCCTGCGTCTTCTTTTCTAGCTGATTACGCAGTAATTGTTCCTGATTGCTTGATTTCTTTTTCACATCCTTTAGCTGCTCTTCCAATGCTGCAATGCAGTTTGATTCCTTGATTAACTGCAAAGTTGAATCCTCAAGCTGTTCGTTTAGCTTTTCGATTTCGTTGGCTTTCTCAGACACTGCCAGGTAACTTTCACTCTTTAACTCTTCCACTCTTTCATTAGCTACATGAAGTTCAAATAGAAGCTGTTTTATCTCCTTGTTCAACTTTTTAACTCTGTCTTCATTCATTTTCTTTTCCTGTTGCAATGTATCCGTCTCACATTCAAAATTCTTTATTCTATTTAATAATCCCTCGTTTTCATTTTGCAAAGAAGTCAACTGAGCACTTGAACTGCTTAAATCACTATTTAGCTTGAGAGTTTGAAGGAAGAGTTTATGACGTTCTGCTGTAAGAAATTTTTCTGTGGAAGTCAACTTCGCATTCAAGCTTGCACCCTTTTCTTGCTCAGCTTCCGCAAGTTTCAACGCTTGTTTCGTATCATTTAATTGCAGGTTTATGTCTGCAAGGTTGTGCACATATTGGTCTCTTTCCGTTTTCAGCAGGTTCTTCAAATTCGCAACTTTTTTGTGAAGTTTACGATTTTCATGTGAAAGTGTGCAACCCTCCATTTTCACTTGGCGTAGCTCTTTCTTAACACTTGATAGTTTATCATCCTTTTGCTTCAGCATCTTCACACTTTGAGCTCTTGGAATATAGCTACTCTGAACATTTTTCAGATGGGCCCGTAAAAAATTAATGTGATGCTGCTGCGTACTGCATGTTTGTTGTAAGTTTTGCCAGTACGTTTTATTGGCATGAAGTGGGTTCATCTGGCTAAGGTTGTAGTTAGAATTCACTATTTGGGAAGAACTTTGCTTGAGCTCTTCCAATCTTGCCATATTTGGTAGACTTACAAGCTCTGGAACTGAGGATGGAAGATTCTGTTGCTTTGTGGAAAGGTCAATGGGTCTAACGACACTTGTTGCAAATACGGGAAGGTACTGAGAAAAATATGGTGGTGGAAAACATCCCTTGGGCTGGCCAATGGATTGAGGGTGTACTAACATCATGGGGTTGAACGGTATTTTATCCATTTTTTCAAGAAAACAAGTATTTTAATTGAAAATCGGAAAGTAAATAAGAAACAGAACTTTTTCAACTTCACACAACGAATATTTGCTTAGAAATGACATGCACGAGTGTGACTGATTTTGAGATTTACTTGCATGCCGAGTGGATAGTGGTGATGATGAGAATGAGAGGCAGGGTTTTGGTATTCTGGTTTTTTGTATGATTTACAACAGTAGCTGAGTAGCTGAAAAGGTTGTGATGAGTAATAGCGTTTATTTAGGGTTAGTTCTACACAAAACCCTTTGGAAGTTGTAAAATGAGGAAGGACAGCCGCAACAGGCTGAGACTTTGTGGTCCATTTAATTCCGTACTGTTTGTACATGATACTTTGATAACATGCGTAAAATGAAACATGTACGGTGGTCGCATAAGCCACGAAGAATTATAAATATGAGTGAATTGCAAGTTTCGCATGTAATGAAATGCAGTGAATATGCAGAAAATATTAATACAATGAGATATATTTTCAATGAATAGTAATTCACACAATTACGTTCTCACTTTTTGAGTGTAAAGCGTTGTATCTTCATTAATTGTGACTTGCATCGTCCATCACAAATACTTATAAGTCCAAATTTTCAGTATGTATACTTTTTATATCATCATCATACAGGATACAAGGGGGAACCAATGTGACAAATCTCAGCTTCTCCTTAACCTTATGATAGAGATAGACAGCTTGTGTTTCTGTGGAAATGTGTTCTTCCCAATGCGCATAACCTTCATTCACCGAATTTGTAAGTATAAAAAAGGCAGAAAGAATCACATTTATTTTGTGTGCAGCTTACAGGTCTCAATATCTACTTAAGTTAAGCCACTAACCATTATTGCATGGACTCATTTCTTTAAAATGTAATTATACATGGAGTAAAGTTGTAAGCAGAAAAGTTTGTTGATACTTACATTTCATATTTGTTCCATTTTATGGTATGGTACACCATTCACGAATCGCCGACCGAAGTACTCCACATCTTAAGAAGTTTTATTGGTCTCCAAGCTTGAAATCGAAAGAAGGAAACAGACCTCTGACTCATTCGTCTTTGTGCCTTGCCTTAATACTGTTTAGGCCACATATTCGCCGCTGTGAAAGTAAATGAATGAATGGGGTCGAGTGTTTAAAACACTGCAACGATTCAATTCTAAATTAAACCCTTATTGGATGTTGGGAGATCAAAAATATGAAAAGGTTCATAATAATTTGAAGTCAACAGACTCGGACGCAGGGCAATAAAACAAATCCCCAGAAAATGTTGCTTCTTTGTTTTCATAGATATACCCAATAGTCGACTGAGTGATGAAAAATGGATTGCAAAGTTCAAACGCATTACAATAAACAACTCAAGGTTTTAAAATATTGTTTCCTCTAGTACACGCGCAATGCTTAATATTCGAAGGTTTGTAGAATTTTTCATGTTGACATGTTCGCAGGGTTGTGAACTCCAATGGGTAATGAGTATCGGTTTTGGTTTTTTTAGAGTTATCATTTCGTAGCAATAATGAGGATTTTTATTCAATCTAATTTATAAAGAAAGTTTAATATAGTTGGAAATGGTTGAATATCACAATCGTTGGCCTGGAATAACATATTTTGTGAGGAAGTCGCTTCTGCAACTGTACTTTCTGAAAGAAGACTCCATGCAAAATGTGAATTGCTTGGTTGGATAGCATTGAAATAATTCAGAGGAGACTAAAAATTCTTAACTGCTCCTAGAAATGAAATGCATGTGTCCTCGCATCATCCCAAGTTGTTTTGTTCTTGTTTTTATAGCAAAGAATCCATTTACGCGGTGATTAAGACTGAAACTCATCCAATATTTAGGGACCCTGTCGGTCTTGACCAAAGGGTAAACTGAAGAAATGCAGTTTTTCGTGAAGAATTGAGCCCATTCATGAATTCATGATTTTACCCAGTTTTCTTATGAATACAGCTGGATAAATCTTTAGTTGGAGACGGCTGACTTTGTGATCGACTTTATTATGCTAAATATTTGTAGCGACAAATTTTATGACTGGACCAAGGTGTGTTGCCTGGTATTACGAAACAATCTAACACTTCATAAGGAAAACAAATTTTCCGAAAACTCTGGAACAACATGCTTGTTCATCTTTCCTATAAGCGCTACTATTTCGGCATATTTAGACTTTTAATAGAGGTCACACAAAGGCGTTTGCCCTCAAACTTTTTGTGCTCGTATAAGTTAGTCCATTCATACA
>JAQGAP010000287.1:0-43611 GCA_034697805.1 Orchesella bifasciata | reverse complement strand
CTACATGACTAAGGAGTTGAGATTACTGAAGGAGAGAATAATACCGCAATATGAAACCAGTTGAAATCGGAGAAAACTTACTATTTGCCGAGTATCTTGTTCATAAAGGTATACACATATCTTCCTCAATATGCGAAAACATAAACTGCACATATGAGCCATCAGTTCAGTTTGGCTTGTCAGTAACAGCATCATATGTATGCAAACAAAGTACACTCATCCTGGCTTTACGGTGCAGTGTCGGTGAAAATAACTGTTTTACAGTTATTACTGAATACAGTGAATGCCTACCTTCGGTAGCACTTTGAAATACTCATGAGTTGAAAGTATGAATTGTGTGCAGTATTGCACACTGCATGGCATTGTGGTGTGATGATGGTTCAATCGAGATAAGATGCTTTGACTCACTTTGTTCACAAAACGTACCATAGGGGATGTCACCCTTTTCTTAATCTCATAACGGAGTCATTCCTTGTATTCATCACTATCTCATGAGAATCACTACTTTAGCAGTTGTGTTGACTTTGTTGAAAGATGAAAACTATACGATGAAGGAAGTTTACTCCTTTAATTCGACCACGTTAAACTAATTCGTTACTTGGGAGAAACCATTCCATTAAATTTATTTCCCCATCCTGATTTTATTTAAAGAGCAGGGACGTACACTTAAATGCTTGAACAATTATTAGGCACCTTACCTACTCTTGGATATGTAGGCAACTTGTATTTTAGTCGTCAATAAAATATTTGCACGTAGTTTCAATCACTTTAAAACCATAAACTAATGATATTCCATGACAAAATATCAATCGGAGTATGTAAGAGTTTGTATTTTCTTATGATATTCCATGACAAAATATTGAAGGGAAGAAAGGCAGTTTGCATGCTAGGCAGATTCGGAGTTTTGAGCAAACAGTTAGTTTGCTTAAATGAGATTTAATTTATTGCATTGGTACGACGCTGATGTTGAAGAAATTGACCCTTATTGCCTTTCAAAGTTTCAACGTTGCTGACGTGTTCCTTTAATTTATCAAAGAACACTGACAAACGGAATATAAAGGACCTTTTTATGCTGATAACCGAAACTGCAACATAAAACCATCATTTGAGTGAATAAAGCACATCCAGCAATACATACAACGCATTATTAGAGCTTAAACGTTCTGACCTGTCATGGATGAGCAATATGAGCATAGATAAACTATTGAGCAGGTCATTCTTTATCTTCGTCATTACTTACCGTGTATAAATTAAGCTATTATGTAATATTACTTGTCAATGTCAATAACTGCTACTCGCATTCTTTGTACTACAATCAAGCGATTATATACGTTATCATATATTCATGAAAAATCTACTAACTTTGAACTAAAGATAAAATCGATGAACTATTTTTGTACGCTGGATACTCATCCCATTTAGAATCGCCAAAACTGGTTAAAACGGAAATTTAAAAAATGTCTGCTGGTCTGAATTGACTCGAAAGATTAGATCAACGTAAACGTTACCATTATGGAATAGTATGTAGTTGCCCCTTCCCACCAAACATTTGACGTAGAACACAAGAATGACATGAAAAGTCTTATTTGTTTATTGCAAGCAGACAAACTAACTTCAGTAAAATTAATGAAATGACGACAGCAACGTTGACGAAATTCCACCCAGCCTAGTTTATTTAAGTGTCAAATTCCTTGTTGCGGTATGCGTTATTAGTCGAATAAAAATAAATGGTTGATTACGTTGTGTTTTTTATGCGAAAAGTTAAAAATGTTATTAACAAAGAGAATGCCAGAATGAACTACTCGTCTTGCGTGGCCATTGAGTTTACTCCTCTATTATTATTGATTTTATGTACGTAAATGTTGTAACAATCCTATCACTTAACCCAAAATAACAACAAGATCTCCGCACACATGAATAAATTGGCATCAGTCACTCACTCCGCAACCTCTAGCCTTGAGATAAGCTGATATACATTGTTTGCCATTTGTCCAGAACGTGACGTTCGTGCATGTGTGTGATAGAAAAATACTCGTAATAAGACACATAATTAAAAATAAACGCAATGCAGACGTAAGTGTCAACTCATCCCATTCCTACATCCATTTTATAGCAGCCATTTTTGTTGCAAACTACATGCAAACCTCTCTGAATAAGAACTCGCAATATCTACAGTGATACAAGCATACCCACTTATTATATATTATTCATTCCTAAACTACTAAATACATTTAAAAGATCATGATTGATGCACATTTACAGCAGAGTCTGTTATCGACTCATTTAGACGCTGCGCTGTGGCTGATGGACGTACGTTACTAGCAATCTGCATCTAAATCATATTGCCAGAACTAAAGCTGAAGTACGAGCTAAGATGAGTGAACGGCTGGAAAAGTAGGAGCCAAAATGGTATAGACAACCATCAACCATGTTTGTCTGTATGACAGTACAGGTTGTGTAACATTAATGATGAGATGACGATGACGAAAAATTCAGTTGCACTGCAATCATCCACAAACCAATGCTAGTGTTGAATGGATATTATGATGATTCCATGGTCATGGACGTTTATCCACGAGTGGAAATAGTATTACGTAATCTTCAACAGATAACAATTATGGGGTAGCAGTTTGGGTTGTTGTAACGTGTAACTCTTATCCAGGTAAACTTTAGCGAACCTTTTTGGAGTCATTTTTATCTACATAAGCCTACAAAGAATTTATTTACCGAGCAGGGCATCCCAGTTGTTCTTGTTGTTTTGGAACACGCAAAATGAAGGGTTTCAATTCAATATACGATAATTGAGCCAAACATCATTTCATGTTGGTGAGCCGGAGTCAGTTTTTTATTGTGATTTGGACTTCTACCTTTTTCGCATCATTCGTATATAATTGCATGGAAGCATATTCACATATTTATATGTACATTAATGCAATCATCTTTCTAGCACGTTGTTATTTACCCTTGATGGATATTTAGTTTTCTTGTCACTTGAGTTTTCAACCAGCAATAGATGCCAGAATGATATAATCAAAATTTAGCTTTTTGTAAACTTATACTTTTGTGCATTGTCCTGTACACAGTGTGTTGCTGCAACGTTTTTTTGTCTGCCTAGCTTGCGACCTTGACTCTTAGAGCTCAACGAAGCTCGTTTTGCAATGGAGTTTAAAGGCATGCACGGGTAACTATCATCTGCATAAGTAGGAAAATGTTCTTAAGAGTGAGTTATGAATAATGCCGGACAACATTATGAAAATTTTCAATTAATACTGGTGGTTAAAACTCTTGCTCCAAGACCACCATCAGGTTTTAAAATTTGTAATTGTAATCAATACTGGAAACTATCAGCATTACTAATAACAAGGAGATAATTTTAGGCCAGTAGCAGCAAAGAGATTGGCAGAACAAACAAAACAACATACACACTCATGCCTTTCATTAAGACTAGAGCGATGACTAATCTCTAATGCTAATAGAACAATGACATTTTCCATTGGCACGTTATCTTGTTTAAAAGCTCTTCACCTTGAAAAGCATTTTTATTGTCTTTCGTTTCTCCAGTCCAGTACACTTTTTATTTATTCCTTGCCCACTGCCATTTATATCCACACATTTTGCAAATGATGTGGATTCACAGCTTGCAACATTCGGATGGAGTTTCCTCTTACCAATATTAATCGATATTCTAGAATTTAGAATAGAATATTTCCCCCTGTTCCAGTAGTATGATGATTAGGAAGAAATATATTTTCCGTTTATGAAACATTAATTTTGAAATTGAATAGGAAGCAGCATCAAATCAATATTCCAATTTGTACTTTTAGATAAATATTCCGGATCAAATCATGTGAGTTGATTTTCCTAAACGATTTCCAAAGCTTGATCATGTGAAAGAGTAATGTACGGAGAGCAGGTAGAAAAATGCTGTTCCCATGCAATAATGGGTAGATGGTAGGATAATAGTACCAAGTTAGCACATGTGTAGATATGATAACTCGTAACAACTCTGATAATGATGGCTGATAAGGAAATATATGTGTGTGCGAGGCGGAAATTTCTTTCGATTTAATTCAGTGAAATGGAGTGATTTACTTATCGTATTAATCATGCATCACGTGTGTGTATTTCTAAATTGAACTTGATGAAATTTTTGCAATTTGAAATTTTCTCGACGCCCAGGTGTAACTTTAAATTAGTAGCATCTTCGCAAAAACTACAAGTATTTGAGCTATGGTGGGCTTTTACACGGAAAGAAGAATTTAATTTTTCCACAAAGTTCAGTGCTTTATTTCGGTAAGCCATATTGAGTCGAGTTTTTATTGCGTGTAGTGTGTACGAGGTCAAATCCCCATCTCATTCAGTTTTCCTAGTTCATTACACTATTGCGCTACCACGGGCCCGACAATTGCGCCATATCCTTTTGTTAATTTGAGCACAGCGCGTAAAAGAAAGTTCAATATTACTAGGAAAGGGCTCAGAAAAACTAGAAGTTACTTACTAGTACGTCAGTAGTCAGCACTCGTAAAGATGTGCGCTTGTCTAATTCCGCATGGCAAATCTAGGTTTAGGTGAACCAGCAACAGGTTGTTGTTGCGTTAAAGTAGGGCTTTGCGTCTGGTAAACAAACCTTTTTGCAAAAAAAAGAGCTTATGCTGTACCAAAAAACAATGCTTATTTCATATTACGCTAAACGCATGGTCTACAAGGTATTGAAATTGAAATGTCCTGGATAATTAAAACCAATGACGGCATCTCCAGTTTATCGATATATCAAAACGCATCCTGTAACCCTGATTTCCATTTTTATGCCTCTCAAAAAATCAAAAACATCACATTATCAGTCACTAAATTGTTATGTTGTGCCTCAACAAAAACAGCTTTGGCGTTGGTCATGTGCTAAACCAACATCATAAACTGACGTTGGCACATTTTAATAGTTAATGTTAGCAAGTCAACTTGTTTTTTTACTTGAATCGGCTTCCTGCTTCCTCGAAAGTTTAAGGTTAACGTTAACGAGGGATACTCTTTTTCCATGTCATATGTTTCCATACCTGTCAACTGTCAAGTATTTAAAAAAATGATTGACTAATTAAAATTCAGAAACGTCCTTATAGAATAACTGCATACTTTCCGCTACTTATTTTTAGTTTTACCCATGTGTTATTAAATGCAGGATCCACCCAAAGGCGCACGAGCGTCCCAAGGTGTGAACGTTGGCGGCTAAGACCGGCTCACTAATTGTCAATTGTCACACGCTGACGTTTGAGCACGCCATTATTATGTAATTGCTGAGGAGTTTAACAATTACTTAGCCTATTTAATGAGATTTTGAAGACGTGTCTGTTGAGCATCATCATTAACAAGGAGCCCTGTAATGAAGTAAACATTGTTTGCCTAAGCCAGACATTAGTATTTAAAGAGTTGAAAGCTAAAGGTCAAGTTTCATCCCTGATCTCATCAACCACAACTGTTTTCCCCTTTACAAAGCAAAGGTCGATGCATTATTGCTCCTCAACCTTTTCTTGTGTTGCATGGAAGCATGGAAAGTTGGATTTCATAATCACAATATCTTATCAAACTTTTGAAATGTTCCTTGTTTTGATTTGATGGGGAATAAAGGTAGGTTTGGTTTGCTCATGAAGTGCCTTGCTGCACGCAAGTTTCACAATTTCCAATGTTTTTGACTTCAACAACAATGAGCTCTTTGAATTTTACATCATGATGGACCATCACAAAGCAAGCACAACATCAAAATAATAATATCATCTCTTTCATCGTAAATCCCTGTATAATTTGTGTACTCTGAATGTACTACATTTTGTTTTTGTATGTGTACGATACGATGTACTCTAGTCGCCAGCATAATTTTAACAGAAATACCTGTGGCGATAAGCAGATACATGGAAATGAAGACCGTTTGAGTCTGAGCGAGAGAAGTTTTTGTTACTACGTATTGCATCATGTCTGCCAACCGTACTAATGGCTTGCATATGATTCTCAGTACTTTAAAGCTATTCCACATTTATACCAAAAAAATGTATGTATCCATGCACATGTTTGGATACACACATACTTATATTGGGTTAATAGTCCCTTGCAAAACAGGTAGTTGGTAGTTTCGTCGGTGCACTAGCAGAAATTCTCATCGTCACGTATTTATATTATTCATCCTCCTCACACGCTGATCACGCGGACATGTGTTGTGATTATGAACCTTGCAAAGCAACAATGTGGTTTAATGTTGGTTGCATATGAAAGTATAGGAAATTGCTTTGAGTCTGCTTCTAGCTTTAATAATATGACTTTACTTCTGCAATACTTTTCAATAGCAGACCAACGACTCAGGAACTTTCTGGATAAAGAGTTCTCACAATTTATATGGTATTTCCCGTTCCCGTCACCATGCTCCTTGAGCTTGAGTGCATGCAACATAGTCAGCAGCAGCAGATACGAGCGAATTGCTAGTTTATCTTCATGTGAAAAACTGGAAAACACTTTGGGTTTATTCAAGTTTTAGTGCATGAAAATGCTTGGGATCGTCATATTGAGCGTCCAGATTTGCCCAATTCCATTCTAAAGTTATTAACCTTCCTCTTCACTTGGTTGGATGGCACAATGACACGAGTTTATTCGGATCGTCTCCAATTGTTTCGAAGGATCGATCCCATTTGACAGTATCAATCAAGTATGCGCAAGATTGTTATCGTAAATGACGATTTTGTTGTTACCAGAAAGAATCAGATATCATTTGACTTTATCCTTTGCTCTACTCTACTGTACTCATTTCTGCTCTTCGATGAGAGTATGTTTGTTAAAGATACGATAACTGTTTTCGGATTCACACTGATTACCTGCATCCATCCATACATGAATGACAATTGGTTTCCTTTTAATCACAAACTTCTCTTTGTAAAATTCAAATTTGATTCACATGCTGTCCTTTATCGGGCTCTCATCTTTTCCAGTGCAGTGAGGTCTAGGTTACTATATGCCCAGTGTGTAAGACCTCGACATTTACCTATGCAAATGAACTGAATAATATTATCCATGTAGACAAATATGTTTGGAAACGAGCAAAACTTGGAGCTGCCATCATATATGATTGCTACACAACATAGGTATAGCCAAGTCAGCCGCAGTTATAACAACGGATGTACACCATCTATCTCCTCGGCATCGCATGGCAGTCTATTTTACAATGCATGTTGACTTGACTAACTGACTGCTAAAGCTGAACTTGTTGACTTTGTTTTTGATGTAGCTTATACGAATCCATTAGCTCAGGACAGGACTTCCAAGCAACCCACACGCATTACGAATCATATCATTACACATTATGTACTCCGTCCATTCTTGATTCAAGTTTCACTCTCGTTTTCGAGACTACCTTAAAGTACGTTGTGAAGGAGGCAGGCCAGGCAGTGGCAGTTCGACATTCGACTTCGACATTCAGAATAGGCCGAATATTATTATGGTAGCGTTATGTGTATTAGTAGAAAACCTTGAGCTTGGTTTGGTCTTTCATTTAGTTTTTGGAAGCCTCTTCAGTCAGCCAGAGTGCGAGTTCTCTACTATACAATCGGCCGTCACCACAAAGTGGTAGTCAGTCAACATTCGTGCTTGCTTTGAAATGCACACCAGCATCAGCTATTACATTGGGGAAATTTTTTCTTACTCTCGCCGTCATCATCAACTCCATCATAATACATGCTGATAAAAGTTACTTTTGTTCATATTAAGCAAGCATGAAAGGGAACAAGTTGCGATAGAAGCAGTTTTTCCATCATCAAGAGAAGATCGACATTATCATTAAACATCGTCATCATACAGTTGTCCTCCATACTACAATGATGATCACCTAGCTCACAAACTTTGCGTTTAATCGTCATCATCCAACCTCACAAGACAATTATATGGTCTCCAAAAAGACCAGTTGGGAGTGAGAGACTGACTATTAACTGTTGTGGACTCGTGGACAAAAACCTATAGTTTCGTGTCAACTCAACCTCGTGTGTTTTTGAGTGTGCGTAAGCCAAACTATTCATTGGATTTATTCAAGTTGCGCGTGCAATTCGGGATTTTTAGGAAAGCTAAAACTTTTTAATAGAATTAACTCTAACTCAGTTTTACCAAAGTGAATCATCGTCGTTGCTCAACAGGCACAGTCGAACCAAAGTTCAACTTTTCCAACCGCATGAAAATAGGTAAGCTAGTTGTCCATTATGGTTGCAACTTGCAACGTTTCCAACCGGATTCTTGGATTCGTTGAAATACTTGCGTTTCGTTTTGCTTGGACTTTCCTTTTCCTTTCATCATAATCACAACATTGTATGAAACAGTTTGTGTTCAATTAAGATTTCTCAAGTTTTCCGCAACATAAGTTTATCTTTGTTTGTGGTTTATTAAAGTAGGACAGAAAGCCTTAGGAATTTTGGAGCAGATATATTTACTAAACAATCTACTTTTGAATGCATTCATTCATGCCTCAGTGGACGGAAAGAGGCGTCCTAGGGCGTAGGTTGACTTTTTCTCATGCAAATCTAAAAATTTGGTTTCTGGATAATCAGCGAGGATTTAGGAAAAAAAGTAAAAAAATTTGTAGATAATTACGACGAGACCTAACTAATGAGAGAAAAATCGTTATAGGATGTAGGATGTAGGTATACCGCACAAGCCTCTCTATCTATTTCTATCAGTCGCTACAATTTTTTAAAAAAAATCACGGAGTGGGAAAGTGTTGCTCGTTGAAATACATCTTTATAACCATGGCTGTTATCAATCAAGCACGAGGAAAAGTCAGGGTCATTTTAAAAATGGGTTAGCAACCTGCTTGCATATTAAACCTTCAGAATCGCCATGTCTCACTGTTCCCTTCAGTCTTTATCCAGCGAAATGCATGCTGTCACAGCCACTGTTGTAGACGTGTCGTGTCCATTCACTATGGTTCTTGTGCATACTTTTGTAGAGCCTCTTCGTCTTCGTCAGCGTTTATAAAATATAGCATATAGTATTAATATGCACACACAAGAACCTATGCTACGGCTGACTGGAACCAGCTGAAAGAAGAAGATACGAAACGAAAAAATATATCAAGCATGCTGAGATTCCTATGGTTTCTCTTTAATATAAATACATTCCCTGTCCATTCTAAGTACTTAATAGTACATGTGTATCTGTGACTTCTATAGAAGATCATTTTTACGTATTGCCTAGATAGATATACAATTGTACATTCAAAGGTTAGTGAATCTGTTGCTTGGTTGTGGACTGTGACTGGACACTACATATTTATATAAAGATCTTCCTTTCAATTCAAAAATATATTTGAGAGAGCTCCCAAATCCAAATTTTTTGCACTTGGTGACAACGTTGAATACTCGGTCAATATTCTTCGCCAATTTAATGAAACCACTAAGGATCAATCCTTTGAGCAGGTTGTTGTTACTACTGATTATGAATATGTTGTACATTTCACTCAAACCATGTTTGTTGTGATTGACTCTATAAGATTTGCAGTAGGTAGAGTAGAGGTAGAGAATGAATACTGTGGAGATAATAATTTTGAGTCGAGCATCAAATATCATCACCAAGAACATGTGGAATAATCCATTTTTTGCATTCCCACTTGACTTTTTTATGCACAAATAGGCAAAAGACGTTTCGTAGAAGACAAAAAAACTCGTAGTTTTCAAGGTCCGAAGAAATCAGTTAAGCTAACAAATTCAGTTGTGTACTTACGTTACCTACTACAGCATTTCACAGTCCACATGGTATAGCCGTGCATATTATCCATAAATGTTTTGTGTTGATGCAGAGTGCAGACCAGGTTTAGTCAGTAAAGAGAAGTGCTGCGGTTGGGTTGCGCTGAGCGTTGCAAAAGAATTTAGTAAAAATGAAATGAGACAAAGGAGGAAAATCTGGAGCTGTTTCAGTTTCGTTACTAGACAATTCATATTGTAACGTGCTTATTTGTATGAGATAGTTCGCAAAGCTATAAAAGTTTATGATTTGTGTGTGAGCCGATTGCTGAGGATGAGGAAGTGATTGGTAAAAATTATTAGGTAATTGTAGGTAGAAATGCACAGTACTCTAGCTTCCTTTTTCCCCGTCGAAACTGGAGACGATAAAGTTTTACGTATGCATCAGTCAGTTACACAGTCAATGTAGCGAATGATAGAAGAATCGTTGGGAAAATAACAGATTAAACCAATTGTAAGCTAAACGATACAGACCGAGAGAACAAGTTAATTAGTGTAGGAAGTGTGACTGGACGATCTCGTTTAAATTAGTATGTTACAAATTTTGAGTTTTGATTGAGACCAATCTTTTATTTATTGGAATTGCAGAAACTTTTTATTACGAACTGAGATTTAACGTACTTTAGTCATCTGCTATTTTTGACGTGCAAAGATGGCAGACGCAACAGTTGAAGCAGAGCCTCAGGTAGAGGCGTTCTTGGAAGTTTTTGGGATCGCGTTTGGACTCAGCGACGTGGTTCTCTTAATAGCCCTTGGTGTTGGAGCCTTTTGGTACTTTGTTCTTCGGAAGGACAATTCTCAAAATGACGCAGTTGCCAATTTCCAGTCCTACACCATTCAGTAAGTGATTTTTAACTTATTATATTTACATTTGCGTACATCACTTTCGTCCGCATCTAAGGATTGACGAAATTGCTTAAGTAATCAATGAAATTAATGCTCATAAAACACGTGTACTGCTACAAGTGCTCACTGCAAGTTGGCATTAATAGGATGCTCCCTGTCAATGTCAGATCTAACTACGTCATTGTTGATCGGATGTGATAGGGTACATATATTTTAAATGGACTTTTGCGTATTTTCTTCAACTTTAATTCTGGTGAGTAAATTGTTTGCTTACGTGTAATGCTGAAATTCCGCATCAGTACACGTATACTGGAGGTGTTCATACAATAAATAAATTTCCCACCGTGCCATTTAATGTTGTAATTATGGGAAGAAGAGCGAAGAGCAAGTCCGATGTGCACTTTTTAATCAAATCCTGCATGCTAAGAGTTACGACACATCACATTGACTTTCTAGTGTACAGTTGTTTCTAGTCTAGCCGCCTAGAATACTTGCGTAAACCTATGATATATTCTTAAGATAAATTCTGACACTACCAGATTTCAAAATCACTTCTTGTCATGTGCATAAACTTGTATTGTGTGTACTTCAGGAAATTAAAGTATAACATGAAATTTTATACAGCGAGTTGTTCATTGTACCGCCGTATGAGTAGAATTTAGTATAGTACAGTCTTTTAAAAAAATGCGAATGAATATGAAACTTGAAAATATTTGGAGCAAGTTATTTTACACTCCATTAAACGTTAAACAATTGGGAAGTTGATCCCAATGCTGCTATATGAAACAAAAAACTGCTAGAAAGCTGAATATCAGACAACAATGCAACAATTACAACTTTTATTTCAATTTCATGTTAGAAAGATATGGTAGGCTTTTCTTTTGATAAGTTCTTCCATATTTTTCTTATTGACGGATGTAGATATCATAAAGAAAGTAACAAGATATGTTTATCTTCACTTTACACTTAATGATGCATTTTTCTTCGCATGAAATTATCAGTCCAGTCAGATATTTAATCCTAAACATTTACAGTCTCACCAATATTTACAGAATTACTTCTTGAAGTAAACCTTAGCACAAGGAACCGATAACAAATATTACGTCGACAGTCCCGTGCGTGTGTATGAAAGAAGAAAACTGGAATCACATGATAATGGCATTCTGTTTTTCATCGTCATCATCGGTTATCCATATCAGTTATATTCATGTTCAATTTATCTCAATTTTTGGTGCAGTGGGTTGGCTGTGGTGTATCTCATTTTGATGTACTTTTCAAAAATATGTGCATGAGATTGCGTTGGATTGGAAAACGCATGAGCATCAAAGCACATGGCACATAAGCGTAAGCACAAGTCTTTGTAATTAAATCACAAGGTTGGGTTTTATCGCTTTGAAGAGCATTTTGTGAGATAAAACTGTTAAATCGTATAGCCAACATTACACTTAGGTAATATGGAATGCAATGATTCATATTTTCAAATAAATTCTGCAATTGCATGTTTTTCGTAATGTTATTGGGTTGATTGACGTAAAAATGCATATAAGGAAGTCAGCACCACCGCATAATTTATTCCGTAAATAAATAGGCACTACCTATTAGCATTGATGTAGACGGAGATATGATGCAAATTCAAATTTTAGAATACACGTGGAATTTTTTAAAGATCAAACGTCTTCATTTTGAGTGAATAAAAATGCAATGGGTTACAGAGTTGACAGGCACTCTCTTTTCAAATGCAAATCTTTCATTTTGTACGTATTGCACTTTAACGACATTGAAAGCGCATGCATAATACTCTACTATACGAAAAATGAGCTCACATTTTGTCGTCATTTCAATTGCAGGTCAACTCCATCCACCGCCAGGCAAACTGACAATAGTTTCATCAATAAAATGAAAACCTCCGGTCGTAACATTGTTGTATTTTATGGAAGTCAAACTGGCACTGCTGAGGAATTTGCTGGTCGTTTAGCCAAAGAAGCACAAAGGTATGGAATGAAAGGGATGGTAGCCGACCCAGAGGAATGTAGCATGGAGGAACTGACCCAACTTGGAGACATTGAAAACTCTTTGGCTATTTTCTGCATGGCTACTTACGGAGAGGGTGATCCCACAGATAATGCTCAAGAGTTTTATGAATGGCTCCAGCAAGGCGATTGCGAGTTGTCTGGACTAAACTATGCGGTAAATACTTTGTCAAAAAAGACTCCATGAATATGTTGTTTGTTTTTTATGCTCATCTGTTTCTGTTGAGAAATGATTGTGACAATGTTTTGCTATTTTGGATGCAGATTTTTGCTCTTGGAAATAAAACTTATGAGCACTACAACGCCATGGGTAAATACATTGATGCCCGCCTAGAGGAGCTGGGAGGTACTCGAGTTTTTGAGATGGGAATGGGAGACGATGACTCAAATATTGAGGAAGATTTTATCACATGGAAAGATCGTTTTTGGCCCATGGTTTGTGAAAAGTTTGGTGTGGAAGCTTCTGGAGAGGATGTATCCATCAGACAATATCGTTTGGTGACTCATGATGACACTCTGGCTCCTGAGAAAGTTTACAGTGGTGAAGTCGCACGGCTCCACTCTTACAAGACTCAGCGACCACCCTTTGATCCCAAGAATCCATTTATGAGCCAAATGACACATCAAAAAGACCTTCACAAGGGAGGTGATCGCTCTTGCTTGCACGTTGAAATGGACATTACAAACTCAAAAATGCGTTATGATGCCGGAGACCATATTGCTGTTTATCCCAAAAATGACTCTGCTCTCGTTGACAAGATTGGTGAAATACTTGGTGTCGACTTAGACACCGTCTTCTCCCTCGTTAATCTTGATGGTGAGTGTTTTATGGTTTTGCAAAGACATTAAAGCAATAATCCTGTGTGAAGAATCCGCGCCAGTGAATACTGTTTACACAGGAGCATCGAGTTATTATACACAGTTTGCAGATGTGATAAACAAAAATGACTTTGTTTACTCTTTCAGAGGACTCAAGCAAAAAGCATCCATTCCCTTGTCCTTGTTCATACCGAACTGCGCTTTCATATTATGTCGATATCACCTCTAACCCGAGAACTCACATTTTTAAGGAATTAGCTGAATACACTACGGATGAGAAAGAAAAGGAAATGTTGAAATTAATTGGGGCAAATACTCCAGAAGGCAAGGCAAAGTATAACAAATGGGTCAGCGTTGACAATCGTAATATTGTTCACATTTTGGATGACTTGAAGTCTTGTAAACCTGCACTTGACCACTTATGTGAGCTTTTACCCAGACTCCAGTCTAGATACTATTCCATTTCATCTTCACCAAAGGTACACGAATGTTTTAATGCGTATGCATCTTTTGGTAGGAATTTGTTAGCTTTAGTAGATATAAAACTATTGACATTATTGTGTCTTTGAACGTTTTGTAGGTCTATCCAAATAGTATTCATATTACAGCTGCATTGGTCAAGTATGAAACTCCAACCGGTCGCGTTAACAGAGGAGTTGCCACAAATTATCTTCAAGGAATTGTACCAAGACCTTTTGTAGAGGGAGAAGAAAAGAGCCCTGTGGTTCCTGTCTTTGTGCGAAAATCCCAGTTTAGGTACATAACATAGTTATTGGTATTACACATAAGTACGCTGTTTTTGAACGAGAGCACTCTTTACATGTTTGATTTTATGATGATTTTACAGATTGCCAACAAGGCCACAGACACCAATCATTATGATCGGACCTGGAACTGGTCTTGCTCCATTCCGCGGATTTATCCAAGAAAGATCCTACATGAAGGATGAGGGTAAACCAGTAGGTGAAAGCATTTTGTTTTTCGGTTGCCGAAAGAAGGCTGAAGACTTTATTTACCAAGAAGAACTTGATGAGTATGTAAGCAAGGGAGTTTTAACGGTAAGAATCGTGTTTCCAATATCAACCATAATAGTATACTTGCAGTATGATGACAACAAGTGATGAGACATTCTTATATATGTGTGTACAATTTATTTGTAGATGCATGTCGCATATTCGAGGGACCAAGAGAAGAAGGTTTATGTACAGCATCTCCTTATGGAACATGCAAAGGAAGTCTGGAGATTAATTGGCGTTGAAAATGCTCATCTATATGTTTGCGGGTGAGAAAATTGATCCATTCCTATCTCTCGGTCGTGGGAGCAATTACATCACATATACAAACCTTAATGTAAACTTTCTTTGTTTCCCAGTGATGCCAAACAAATGGCAAGAGATGTGCATGACGTCATCGAAAAGATTGTCCGCGAAGAAGGTGGATTAGCAGATGCTGAAGCATCGGCATATGTAAAGCGTATGGAAGCTCAGAAACGCTACTCAGCCGACGTATGGAGTTAAAAACTGGGCTCCCAAGAACTAATTTAATACTGAAATTATTTGTATTTGATTGTGTTTCGAGAAGAGCATCAATGTTCATTTTTAACGTTTCTTCCTATACATGTTTTCTAGTATCTTGTGAAACAGTTAGGATGTTTAATTATTGTAACTACTTGAGTGAATGAGCTATGGGCCAGTTGAAATTTCCAAGCGGAGCAGGCGGCCACTTCTGCCATAGCCATTATTTCCATATTGCTATTATTATTATTATTATTCGTAGGACTGTCAACTATCAGCATTCAATTTTTAAGTTATGAATGAACCAACTAATCTTACTATGTATGCAAATTACATTAAAGAAGACAATATCTAAACGTTCAACGTAATTTGTAGCAATAATAATACAGTAATTATATAAAATGTCAAATATCAACTTATAAGTATACCATGTATATATAAACAAGCAGGTTGTCAACATTCCTTTGACTAATCCGAATTTTTAAATAGGGGTATTGTATTTTAAGGGTATATTAAAGGACAATCAATGTATGTCAACCAAATGAACAATCAAGTTCAGCGACTATCCAGGAATGAAAGTTATATCAACTCAGAGAGAAATCTATATAAATTTAAGTTTGAAAGCTTTAGATATAATCTAGCAGCGATGTTGTGATAGACCATAGTGTAAATACGGAAAGAAAAAATATGGTAGAATAAAGCGAGTAGTTTTATGCAAAAAATGTATTATGTAGAGTGAGACAGGGCTGTTTTGTCAGTAGTGGTTAATTGTTACTGATCTATAGATAATGTGAATGTGATCTTTCAATAATCCGTCATTTGACATAACCACAAAACATTCTATTTTGGTCTAGTGGAAAAAAATCCAGGTTATTCGTTGAAGACGTTGATACTTTCCAATAGATTTTTGTTCCTCTGCTCTATGATATGATTTATATTATTATATTGATTGGTGTACATTCATATTCATTCTGAGTTATTATACTTATAAGACTTACATATATTTAGTTTATTATGCGAAATCATCATTTTTATGAACGGATCATTTACTGTGAGGTGCGCGTTCGGTACCTGTTCACTTCTCCGTGATTCTTGTACGCGATGACTGTGGACCGGCTCCACAACTTTCACGTTCACAATCTATTGATATCTTCTTGAAAAACGTTGGGCACAAGATTTATGTACTCAAATAAGTTATCATGCAATCTTATCTTCCCAATAATTTAGCACAGGTAATTGTGTAAGAGTATCTCGTATAAAGTGTATACTACTATTGATATTGTGTTGTATATATATATATATAATATAGTATGCTTCTTTAAAAGCCAAAGCTGAGAAAATAAAAACTGTTACAATTTTAAAGCTTCAAAATACTTATTTCGTCGTTCAAACCAATTGCACTTTATTTACAGCGTTTTATGTTTTCATGTTTTAATTCACCGTCATGGTTCTGGTATGGTTAAGGATGACTTACATGTTGCATTATTTGCCATAATTTTGCAATGAGATTTCAATTGAATTCGTACAAGACAGCGTTGTATTTTATTGGAAGAACTTTATTAAAATTTTCACATCTACCAGTAAAATACAGAAAACGGTAAGATTTAAATATATATTATATATGATAATATAGCAAGAATATTAAGTGAATTCATAATTTTTCATTTCATACCTCATGTATGTATTTATTTATTATTTATATATGTATGTGTATATAATATAGAATATATATGTGTATAATAGCAACATTTCATTCACAGATTAGTATCTTTGAGAGTAAATAACAATTTAGTTACTTCAAAGGTTTACATCTTTAATATATATTTTCTAAATATATGTGAATTTTCCGTAACATTTAAAGTTTCATGAATACACTTCATAGTTTCTCAATACTTTTTAAAAACGTTTTATTTTTGCTGTAAGGGAAATGTTTTGCATTGAAATCATGTACTGTTTAGTATGCTGCATTTTACTTAAAAAGTCTTTTTCTGACAAAATCGTTAATTTTATGCCCTATTGATTTCTCCAGAATTAAGGCATTGTTGAAACAAAGGTCAATACAGACAAAAGTTTTGAATTGGACAAGAAAGCTAAGAAAATATTTAAACAAAAGGCAATGCCAAATGAAGAGTTGTGTTTGGTACAAAAAATGCCAAACAAAGGGTTGGATGATCCACCGTTTTTTAAACAAACATACAATTGAAATATGATTGATATAGATATTATTACATTACAAGTTATGATTTATATATGTATATATTGTATACATATCCATATAACATAGTTATGTTGTATGTGTAATTATAATGTTATGTATGTATTGTATTTGCTGTTTTTGAATATAAGATCAAACAATTTCCGGCATCGTATTTAACCTAAAATACGACCCATTATTCAACTCCACTGTTCATCATATATAATGTAATGTAAAATATATATTATATTGTGTATAGATATGACATAAACATACTCAATCTTTGATTGAATAAAACCTATTCATATAATCGTAATAATTATTGAATAGAATAGATAACTGAAACTAGCAACTAAAATGAATGAATTGACACTAATATTAACATGGTATGTTGATGACAACAAACTAAAAGGTACTTTCTACCAAGGATGAATAATGTGGTAAAGTAAAAATTAAAGCTCCGCAGTACACTTCTTCACTTCACATAAAGTTCGCACGGTAGTTCATTTTTTAAAGATTTTCATCATTCCTCCTGCAGAGATTTTAACCACTATGAAAATCAACTTTTGTTTCCCACCCGGCAGTTCCCGTTTTAAAATTAAAACTTGCTTCAGAGAGCCAGTACAACCATCTTCATTTTAAAGTACGGATTTTAACACGTGCGTTATGGCAACGTGTGTGTAAAGTAGTTTCATGAATGAACTCGAACGCCATTTTTACAAGGATGTTCCTTTGCTCATTTGAAATCAACAACAAAGCTTCTCTTTTTAAATAGCCAAGAAAAAACGTTGTCATAATGCTCAAACCTTTTGCACATTAAAACTCAATATTCTTGCTCTAAAATTTCATACTTTTTGTGTATACCATTTAAAAGCCGTAATAGTCTTGAAGACAATGACAACAACCATCTAGACAATCCCCTGTGGATTCTTCTTACTCAATATTAATATAGAACAACAGAACACCTTAACTTCATTTTTAAAAAAATTAGCCTGTAACAATTGATACGAAAGTGGAAAAAAGTGTCTCCATAAAACTCTACTATTTTTCTCTCTTTTAAATAATGCTAATTTTCTTCTCAAATCAACCTTGAATAAATACTCACATTTAAACAAACAAAATGGCAGGTATGAAGTCTGAACTATTTTTAGTCTTTCACTGATTTTGGTTAACCACCAGCATTACAGATTAAAGCAAATTAAATTATTTCTATCTCACTCATAATTATAATTTTGCAAATCCAGCACAAGACCATTTGCAGTGGATCTACAAAATTATTATGAAAGTTTACAAAGTACACATTGAGTGTTTCACGCTCTTCATATTTATATGGATGGGACATTATCATCCTCCGGAGACAAATAAGTTCAATCTGCTGTGCTGCACAGTAATAATATATAATTGACTTTCAAAAATCATAATACGAATTATTTAACTATATCGTCTGATTGGCGAGGCAGAGAAAAGGTTTCTTGAGCAAACAAAATCATATTTGAAGCACATAAGAATAATTAATTACTGACAAAACCATTTGACAGAAATTTAGATTCACTATAAAAAAGGGTATTGTATTCTCTGGTTTTAGAATATCAATTTTTCAGACAAAAAAAACTCCCCTAAACCTTTTTTCTCTCGGTTTCTAGACGAATAGCAAAAATCATGCTTGAATCATTAAAAATAGATTTATATTATGATAATATATATTCTATTGAGTAATACAACTTGTATTTCCGATAATTCTTTCTCTGCTTGCGTCTATTTACAAATCTCGCATTGATATATCGTTCCAATGCAAACGAAAAACAAACAACAATATACATATGCGTCCCCCATAATAATATCGCCATCATATTTTTTTGTAACAAAACTTGCGAGCATGACGAATGACGACATGAATGACAACGAGAGGAAAAAGAACAACCTAGTTACTTTTTCTTCGAGCATTCTCATCCTCTGCTTTCACAGTTAAGTCTTCAGTACTACATTCCTCTAAGTCATGGCTACTCATTTCGTCAGCCCAACTCAATGTAGTGTTTTCAATTGCGCTGGTAGTAAGCACTTGAGTCTCAGGAACAACCTCAGCGGTTGCAACACTTGCGTCAGTCGGTACTTCAGTAAGTGGGTTAGGAGAGATGGCTACCCATTCCCCTAAGTTTTGACTTAACTGGTCAATTTCGTTTGAATATGCAGTCACACTATCTGTATAGTAGTATTGTTGATCTAGTTCATCAACCCATTTTGCATAAGAATGCGTTACCAGCTCCTCATTGATGAGAATGTGAGTCTGGAAAAAGAAAAGGTTTTCACATGAGGTTCCCTTCCTGAATATCTTAAAGAAATATTTTATGATGACTATGAAACTTACAGAGTTGCCATTTGGCTTGTAGAGATTAATCAATGTGGATCCATCTTGATTGCAATAGCCTACTACGTGAGCCTGGAGAACCTGTCCTTGGCAAATGATTTTAAAAAAGTTGACAGCCTCCTCGCTCCAGCCTTCCTCCTCATTTGCAGGTGCGATGTTTGCCAAACGACACTCGGTTGACTGGAACGGAATTGTGACAAAGTCCACTCTTATTTGACGGAGTCCATCAATAGGCACTTGTACATATCCTCCAACATCAACCAGTCTAGCAGTCACTTGATCCTTGTCTTCATGCAAAGCTACCACTTCAGCTCGCACCCAGTCGTCAGCTCCGATCTTGGTCACGCAAATCACGCCAGCTGTCAACGACATAAAACCAAAGGCTCAAGTTACCGTAAAAGTTAAAAAGTTAAATTCGAGAAATAAGAGTTGCACTAGTTAAGAGCAACAACCGCATGAAAGTACGAAACCGGAAAGGAAATATTATTTCTGAACATAATAAATCATTTCAGATTGTTGAAACTTACGGTTAAATGGGCGGACCAACTGTGGTGCTCCTTTTGGCTGCTCATACAACCCTTTGAGAGATTGGTGCAAGCGAGACAATGCTGGAAATGTGGGATGTGTAGGTTGCTGAACGAATATGTGATCCAAGTCCACAACACTACTAATTGCCACATCATTCACAACTCCTTCAATCAAGTTCAGCTTTAAATGTCAAATAATAAGAAAATACCAGTCAGTCTCATGCATCAATTTTCAAACTCCGTTCTTATGCAACATTTAATTGCAAATGGGAAATCATGAACGGTTTTGCATATTTTTGATTTGCATGCACACTCAAGTATCATTTGTTCAAGTTACCCTGTTGTTAGGTATAAACGAGATGTTTGATGCTGGTGCAACTTGACTGTTTTGCATGTTTACTTGTTCCAGAGTCAGATGCGGGAATCGCTTCAATGGGAACCGTTCCCTGATCATTTGAATAGCTTGCTCAATTTCGCTGCAAACACCTATTACATAAAATACAATATGAAATTTAAATTAGCAATTTAAAACACAATATCATAACATTACTTTCACCTTTTGTTGCAAAATTTTCAAGGCCCTTTCGATTTCATTTTGTGTATGAATAAACACATTCTTGACAACAGGTGCTTTTGCTGTCATTCATTCTGGTTTGCTATGATTTCAACATTTCTATAGCCATTCATATCTACCCATGCAAATTGTAATCCTAGTTTTGAAAAACGAAACATACTGAAGCCACAACGGTTTTATTTAATTTCATAACTCCATCCAAATATAAAGCGAAAACTCAGCATGAATTAGCATTGATGATAAGCGTATAACTAAGGCAGCGTGTCAGTAGTAGCATGTCATCTTTGACATTCAAAAACCATTCATTAAACCTGCACTCATTTTACAGCATACTATTTGATATGCATGATTATGCCACATCAGCAACTCCATAAAATCCACACAGCCGGCGACTCTGCCTTGAGAATTTGAGATAAAGCCTTTCACACTTTTTATGAGTGTGGCATGCAAAAATAAGTTTGAGCATCTGAAGCAAACCTTCATGTTGTTTTGTGACCTGTAATACTAACCCTACACACTACACCTTTTCTCCATCTTTGATTAGAAATCGCTGACTTGGCAAGGTTAACTCTCTACTCTGATCTGATATACTGTCAGATTAAATATTGAAGCATGCTAATAATGCTGATGCAGCAGAATGGCGTCTTTACACTTGACATTGTGTACTGTTATCATCACTATCGTTATAAAAATGACAGTAGTTTATGCAGTTTTTGAATTATACTTAACAGTCTCATAAATATGTAAGCATGTAAGTAAGCACGGTGCTCATAATCTTTTCACGAATGGATTGTACCACACGCCACATTCCATCTTTTATTGGTTTGAAAGTCATGCCATAAATCCCATTTAAATAATAATGGAAGGTCCATTCTTCCTAAAGAAATACCGCTTCTCCTCATTTCGACGTTGCACTCGACTCTCTTGCACTGCGAATTGGAAGATTGGTTTGTTGGACAGAATGAGATCATATTGATATGATTATGTCCCAAAAGTAAATATATTAAAGTGAATGTGTAAATAATGCACAACATGTATACAAAAATAAATCTGTCACCTCATCACCTCCCATCGAATTAAAAACAAGTGTGCTGTTTTTTTCAGAATGCATAATATTTTGCAACCCCCCGCTGTTCCTGAGTCTGACAATGTTTCATAATCTTGTAGTCCACTGTAATCGTTTTATGTTATGTAGCATCCGATTTCACGACCTGACCCTAAAGATCACCTATAATTGGGGTGTGTGGTTGGTTGGGCTACGTTAATAGAATCATTGGCTTGAGCAAGCATACCAAACGATTAGGCTTATGCGTTAATGTTGTTATTTTGGCTGAATACTTAGAATACTACCTACGTTATTAAAACACGCCGAATGCAACAAAAAGATAGTTGGATGCTTCAATGCACTTTGTTGTTGTGAGGTGTATGTAATTTAACGTGATTTGTGTAGCACGAGCCATACATCCATCACGCCGGTATGACGGCGTGGCGTGGCTCCTTGTCTTTTAACTTGATGTACAAATAATCAACATCGTGAAATAATAAGCTCAATACTGTTTTTTCCCTAACTGATCATCTACCTTTTCACTAATATTGATGGCCGCCCCTACCAAGGTGTTATATGTGCTTACGCTTGTTGTTTTCTCAAACCTGTCCATCCATATGGACTAAAAATGGCCGATAGGCTCAATAATTGTAAAGAGGCAACATGGGAAAAGGCAAAGTGCACATAGAAATGGAATGACATGTCAAGGTTTACAAAATTGAAAGTAATTTTGGATATGAATCGCTGTATTGTTTCTGTATGCATGTATATTTAGGTTGTGTTTGGCTTTGTCAAATTACCCTCAACTGCACAAATCTTGAGCCGGACATTTTGTTGATGTCGCTTGACAATGATGTTTGCTCCAGTTGACAGCTTGATTTTGTTGACGTAAGAGCCATAGCGTCCAATTAGGCGCCCAACGACCGCTTGTGGGATTTCAAACTCGTAGATCATCGCATGGTTTGGCATGATAGAGCCAAGACTCTTTGAATACGAAGTATAAGTGCTGTAGGGGTGGCAAAGATGCCATGGCGTTACAATTGTTTCAGTTCCATTGATACTGTCTGGAGGGGTCACTGTCGTGTCTGAGCCTCCCTTTCCACTGTCGCTTGAGTACTCCTCACTCAAAGTATCCGAAATGACGGAGAGAGCTGGCTCTCCAGTGCTCACTGATCCATTTCCAGTTGAACTGCCATTGGCAGATGAAGGAACAACCAAAGGTCCCTCAGCCACCGTCACCTTACCCTCAACCCACTCTTGTACTTCGGCTGCCATTCTGGCAACTTTTTAAAAAGCTGATTCCTTAAAAATCAACTTCTATAAGTTGAGGTTTTCTATAATAATTGTGTCACCGGGAAAACTATTATAATTGTTTTACACTAAAACCTAACCGGACTCAACTACGATTTGCCACCAAGTGTGTCAATTTATTAAATCCACTTGTAACAAATAAAAGTACGTTTTTAACGTTTTTTAGTTTATTCGCAATTCACTTTCCCAATACCACACCAAAAAGCACGTTGTGATATGCTTCCAGAGGGAAAAAAGCACGTCGCAAAAAGGCCGAAAGAAAAAACCTACTTCCGGCCTGAAAATCGTACCGCATGGAATGTACTTGAAGTGAATCACTCTACTCCTCCACTCAACAGCCTGACATTTATCACTCGACTGAGAAAGTGAAAAGTACTTACACAACACTACTACCTTGAATGACTCACAGGCACATACAAACACGGAGCAGGTATAAAACGAAATTTAGATAAATTGTGGTCTAATAAGTTGGGACATCAAAAACATTAACTAAAGTATTGCCTACTGTGTGTCTACCATGTATGGTTTATAAGCAGGAGTAGTGTATTTGTGTATAACGATGTAACATCCAAACAAGAAAATGGTTTTTAGTTTACCCCCGTCTGGGTTCTTGCTTTGCTTAACTTTGAAATGTACTACGTCTTTGCCGACCGAGATAAACGGTGTGTCTGAGTGTGACGATGATGATGCTCGGTAATGCACAATCTGGAAAGGTATTTTGACACCTTGTCATTCAGTTTTCGGCATAAAATTAGCACCACCGGGTAGGTGGAAGTGGGTAGATTGTGAGTCAATCAAGATGTGATGTTATTTTTCAAAATTTCACCAACAATTTTGAGAAAACCGACAGCACTACCTAGTCGGTCCACGTGGTCCTCCACTCTTTTTTCACAGTTCCTATTTCTCACTCTGCTCAAAATGTACGTCCTCAAGCAAGCAAGTAGCGCAACCAACTATGAGCAACAGAAGGCACACGGCAAGGCAATAGCAAAAAGATGAAAGGTAGTCTGATTTTTTAGCTTATATCAGAGTGAGTACTTGTGCGGTGCGAGAGCTATTCCTACTGTAGGCATTTTCGCTCAATTCAAAAAAACAAGTACTGTCTATTCGCATCTACTGTCAAATTCTCTCACACCACCGTTCTATTATTGTAATGTGAGCAAAGGGAATACGCACTGCTTCGCATACCTTCCTTCCAATTTTATGAAGCAGGACTGAAAGAATGGAAGGAGCCACAGAGAAATAGATAGAGAACCACTTACAGCCCATTGGAAAATTACACAGCTTGAGCAGCTAGCCTCATCGGCATCTAACTTCAACATACGGTATTTCGCTAGTGGTGTGTATTGTTGTGTATTAGATATATGTATCCATATAATCATGATAATGTGCGGATGGTACGAATGGTATTTTGTTGAGGAGATCAGGATAGAATGGACAGTGAGGAGTAGTAGTACTTTCATAGAAAAAAGTTGAATACGCACGGCATGAAACGGAACCAGAATGAGCAGCAGCGGAGAAGTGCTACAGTCAGCAGCGGCAGAAACATGGTCTTGTCATAGTCATCTTAATGATGAGCTCCTCGTGGTGGTTGTAAATGTATGGAGGTATGTATGTATATATTATGGGGGCTTGAGATAAGCAAGGGAACTCTGTTTTTACTTACATCAAGATTTTCATGCAGGGATGAATTCATGAGGCGATGTACATGAATGAGCTCGAAAGGACTCTTGAAAGGTATGGCGCAGTAACAAAAAGTGAGGAAGGTGATATAAAAGTAAAGTGCTCATGACTACATGAGTGCCATCATCTATCCTTTTTGTATGGAACGGAATGGTTGTTTTATTCTCATTGTAAAATTGTGAACATGCTGGTTGTTCAAGCTTGTCTACAAAAACGTGCACGTCTTTTTCACGTTGTTTTTGTGACATTGGATTTCATTAGGGTAGAATATAGACAGAGCCGAAGAAAAGTTAGATTTCGGTTAACTCTTTTTTGCATACGACAGATAACAAACATGTAGATGTGAGCAGATTGAATATGTATTATAGTTTTAAATTGTTGATCAACTTTTATATATATATATATATTTTCCATTTTCCACATTGGCTTCACTTGCCACGGGGCTTGTAAAAAATGTTTTTACATTTCCCCTACCTTACTAAATAAATATTGCATGGTTGCCTTCACTTGTTCTCTCTGACCAATCCGTTTCTTTCACTGGATTAACTACTTAGCAAAATATGTACATTTGTACTTTTATGTATTTGTATGTTGTACCTATATTCAATTTGACTCAACTACATGTTGTGTCTCAGCCTAAGATGATAATACTTAGTATTTGAGTATATGAAGAGCGAAAGTACTGGAGGGATATAGAGGATGGGATTTTGTTTTGTCAAAATATCCTTTTTTATGTCATTCAGGATGGACACGGGTGAGAAACGACTGGCAACTCTAAGTAAGTCAAGTGGAGGACGAGGTAATTGATGATGGTGTTGGATGGAAAATATTTTCGTGTTTCAAGATCTGCTAAGCTCAGTCAGTGTCTTACATGATGGGAAATGGTACGGGCTAAATCATTTATGCGAGTTAAATAAGCAACTCAACGTTGCAAACTGTTGGGCCTCTGTCTATCCTTTTTAGATCTTCATGTTTTTTTGATGGGTTGGGGAGAGCATTCGTTGAAAACAGAATGTGATGAGGATTTGCAATTTTCTATAACTTGTACAATCCAACATGATAAAAAAAAACCTGAACATGAAGTTTTGCATTGCATTGTTCATTCAGTCAGTAGGTTGAGGTTGGATGTAGGATTTGAGTATGAGCTCGCTTGTATTATTGGCTTGGTTTAGAGAGTTCTGGACGCAAGAGTTTTTTCCAGGAATTAACTGTCATTAAAGGATAGAATAGACAGACGCTGGGTATATGTATGCCGCAACAACAACCTAGCAATAAAATGCTATTATTGTTCATAACATGCAATATCTGATGAATGAGGGTTAGTTTAACCAAATACAACCGGTTAACTACCGTACATAAAATATACATGATTATTTTTGGTTTCTAACTGTCAGGTGTGGTAAATAGAACAATTTTCAGAGAAATTGTAAATTATTTTATGGCCCGTACTTTACACTTGACTAGGTGTGTAAACAACTTGAAAAATATGGTGACAAGGATGTAAACATGAGTTTCGTTTGCCTTGTTTGAATGATCGACTATCGACTCAAATGCAAAGAAGACAATTTACCAATCGGAAAGTTCCATATGTACTAAATGTTGTTTTCGATGCAAATTTCCGCATAGCAACTTCACTTGATGCAAATAAATGTATACTACGCAAATACCGTGATGCCTATCACTGTCACCCTAATCTAGAGTTAAAATGTGTTAAGCCACATCTCCAGATCTCAACGTGTTCAACCAATTCAAATGTGCATTTGTGAGAGATAATTAAAGTTGAACAGTTTTTGTCCTGTGTTACCCTTTTATCCATACTCATATTAATATTTGGCTTGATTTTTGACGAATGAGAAAAGGTCGAAGGCGTGTACCTACAAAAAATGAGAGTGGAAAATTCTTCCTCAATTTGGATATAAATGATGTGTAGCGTTATAGTTACAGAAGACGTATCATATTATATGCTTAAAAATTCAATTCCATTGCACCAAAGTTTGTGGTATCAAGTCTTGTCGAACACACTAAAACTACAACATGATAAACCTGTAAAATCCCACAACATTCGTACTTAAACTGATAATAAATAACAGCTTGATTTAATCTTCTGTCACTCAAAAACATTAACAAAACTGACGAGCATTACGTGACAGTTGGCAACGAATCGTGTAAAAACTTGTTTCAATCAATATACATCAGCGGATTAACAAATCGGAAACTCATCTTTAACAGGATTTTCCCCGAGTTTTGGAAAAATAACAATCATTTACAACCTAGGTTTTTCCTTTTCAAGAACCATCAAAAAAATTTATTGCAGGAAAACTGATGAAAATTATCATTCTTCAGCTCATTGCTCTCTATCTTCATAATTTATGCAGCTAACTCCAGTTTTTGTCATCATTAGGAATAATACTGCAGTTTCTATGCAAAACTGTCGATCTTGGTTGATGTCGCATAATATGGCTAATCAAAATGACTACATTTGGCTCTCAGGTGCCACAAGCGCCACGCTACGCCGTTCTACGTGCGCAGTAAAATAAACCGGCCGGTTAGATGCAAATCCTGCTGATATTCGCATGTTATGAAGTGAAGCGCAAAAAATGTTGTAGTACGTACTGGGTCACTGCTTTAGCTATCTATCTTACACTCGACTCACGTCAGTTAGTAACAAAAAAGAGCTGGCTAAGCTAAATGTTATCTTACCGGTCGCTCAAATTATATTAATGTATGAAATATATGTGAATAGGTATCTCATCCCATTCTCTATGAGTAATAAATGAAGCAACCATGCTCCTTACTTTTCTACCAACATATTATGTACCTAATTGCATGTGTGTGTACAAAGCATTCAAGCGGAGGTACTCCACCTTTTCTTTCTTCTCATGATATCTTCTCGAGAGAAAGAGATTCAGACAAGTGTGTGAATGTGAAATTGTGGATGTATTGTTCTTGAATCTTTTTTGAACCTTTTCCAAATCCAATCTATATTCTCCAATTTGTATGAGCAGCTACTTATTATGCATTCACAGTTAAAGGCGAACACCCACGGCGATCCTTTATGTTTGTATACTAACGATCCTCTTTCGTCACTAAAGTGCAATAATCTCGGTATTAATTACAGGCAGCTCGCGAGCGACCACAACGATACGCAATTTGCTGTAATGACTACTCATTCATTGTTTTAAAGAAACGCCAACGTGAGACATTGAGACGTAAACCTGACGTGGTTTGTACTGAAAGCAGGGAAAGATACAGATTTGTTTGTGGGGACAAGACAAGCTATTTGTGAAATACTAAACACTTTCCAGCCTAGCGGCCAACCCTTTACGTACTCCCAACTCATTTACATAAAAGCGCTATGAAGCCACCTCAAAATGAATGCATATACCTCATCAACAGACACGAGATATTATTAGTATTCGCATAATCAATTGATTATGTTATAATATTACTATTTTTTATCCCATCGGCCTAATCATATCATTGAATGTGATAGGAGTCACACTAAACTGAGCCGGTCGTGTTGAGCGAAGGTGAAAAATATAGTTCAAAGCGACATTTTATGCACAAATATATATATTTTTTTGTAAGTGAAACAAAAAAAGAGCATTTAGACATGATCTTGAATTTGTATAACCAACTTCACTGATTGATAAGATACTTAAAATAGCATGTCTGCATTTATTCCCTATTCACGTGTTGGAGTGGAACAGGGGATTGAGAAATTGCGACGCATTTTGTCCATCGAATTGTCGTCATCATCGTCTCGTTTCAACAACTCTCGATGAGATGAAATGAATGCAATTCGCACTACAACAAGCATATCATCATCATGCATAATGAAAACACTCCACCAGAAAACTACTTTTGCAGCGTGGCTGTCGCAGTCTCGAGGTTGATCGGGGTGATGATGATGATGATAATGTTGATATGATAAAAAGAGAATGTTTCAGAGAATATTCACTGTACCAAGGAAGTACTAAATCCAAACTTCAACCAGACTTAACTCCGTGTTAATCATCTGCACACGGATTGAGCACGGCGGAGAAATGGATTTAACTGGTTTTTGCGGAGCGAGAAATGGGGAAGGAGAGGGAATGCAATCTGCAATGATATTTTGTATATTTGCTAACACGCAATAAAACTGCTATAGATGTAGACAGATGCCTACACCTAGTTAGCATCATGGCATCACCATCATCAGCAACAGTTCCGAATTGGTAACTGATGGAATTCATCCGAAACGGATAGAAAGAGAAGGGAACGAAGACTACTGACGTTTTGTGAATTTGAAGGGAAACGAAGAAGCATGTCTTTCTGCGTAAGCATTGCAGTATGAAATTCGATACGTGATGTTTTTAGTTTCATAGCAACAACATCAACATGATTATGATGATGATGAAGATGCTATGTAGTCTTCTAAAGAACAAGATTCTTCTTCTTCCACATTGTATAACAATTTTTACTTTGATTGCATCAGTTTCAGATCTTTAAGTCACTGAGAAGCAGCAAGAGGAGCAATAAAAATCAGTTTTTAGAGGAGGAGAGGTTCAAGCAAGAAGATTGTAACAATAGATTACATATTTCCCTAGAATTAGGATAGGATGGAACTCTCATCTCGGTAGCACTGAGCATACATTATCATCATCCGTCCGCTAGTGCTAGTACCGATAGTGATTGCATGCCGGTCTCTAGTCTGGTCAGTCCGTAATTTGGTTGGATGAATTTTCGAAAAGGAGTAGCATAAAATCTTACTCTTCTATGCAAACAGAATATATCAACCAGTGGCCCATTAACTACGCGTATCTATAAATACGTGATTCTGAAGGAAAAAGCCTCGTCTTCGCACAACTTGAGAAAAATGCTTTCATCGTAAAAAGTTTGTGATGCAACGAAAAACAACTTGTTGAAAAATATATCTATGCAATTCAATTCCAATCCAATCCGGCTGAGCGTTAGACTTTTGCCAAAAAATGTTGAGATACCTAAATACACTCAGGTGGATGGGCGGATACCAACAAACAATGAAAAAACCAAGATGAACTGTTTGCAAGCAGAAATACTCCGAGTTGCTCTTGAGTCAAAGCAAGGTGAACCACAATATGCATGCATGACATGAAAATAATGGAAAGACAAGATCATCAAATTATAAACAAAGTTGCTCAAATGGGTCGCAAATTTTTTAAGACGGGTTGAAGCTGAAGACTGAACCAATGTAATGAGTAAAATAGTATTCTTCGCCGTTAATAAAACAAATCAAGTGATCAGACATTGCAAATAAAAATATTGCATTGATTTGTCAGCAGTCCCACCTACCCACTTCTTCTCAAGTAGAACCTGCGCATGGACTCTTGCCGATATTTCAAATCCGGTTCTAAACATGTTGGGATTGAGTAAATCATTCGGGTCTGGACTTGAGGCTGCAATAAAGTGTCATTTTCTGGAGTTTTTATGTACCTGTGGACATGATGCAAGGGATTTAACAAAATGCTTTGAAGAAATAAAACTAAAAAGCGAGTTGCTTTAAAATGCATGCTATTGCGTAATTGCACACTGTACCATTCACAAAGTACCCTCACCTATTCTTTGGTAATTTACTGAAGTTGAAATTTCCGTTTTGTTACCCAAATCCTTGATAGTTTCTCAAGGTTTTTTCCCTTCCATTCATAATTCAGATCAAAGGAAACTTTCTGGAACTCTATTGAATCGTCGGAGTAACAAACAAACTTGTAGTCATGAAAAAACAACTATTGAACGTTTTTTTGAAGCCCTTTCAATAGAAAACCTTCATCTTCCCTCATTCTTCATCCAAAGTTCAGTGACAGTCGGAAGGGTACGTTCTACATTTTATGGGATATTGGTCATTCACCAGATTTACATAGTAGGCTAGAATGAAGGTGAACCTTTATCTTTCATGTCTGGTGATCTGTACCCTGTCTCTTTTCTTCGCTTCGCTTCCATTTCCATTCCATGCAACTACATGGATTATGGTTGGCTTGGGTATTCCTTTTAAGATTTTTAAACTCAGGTTGTAATAGACCACTATGGGATTTAAAAATTTCTTTAAGCATAGCACTATTTATTAGTCTAGTTAAAGGGATCATTCATTTTTTGACAGGTTTGTAAACCAAAGTGTCTTCCACAACCAGACAGATTAAAAGGTGACACATGAACAGAAAATGGGGCTACGACGGCAATGCACCTCGTAAAAAGTTCTAATAATAATAAAACTAACTGTGATAATTCAAGGTTCAAGTACCCCAAATTATGTTCAAGAACAAACCCAACGTTGTGCATAAAATGTCTCTTTCTCTATGCAAACCCCGAATAACAATATAAAAGTGGAATATCGACATTGGCATCATGAAACTGTTCTGTTCAATTTTTTGGGTGAACGTACCTCTGAGTTGCCTTAGGGTACTGAACTAGGCCGACATATATTTGCTTCACTGTCATTATGTCAAGTACCTAAAATATATCGTTTTATTTTTTGAGATTGTACCAAGCTGCTGCGCATTAGATGTAATTGTAAACTCTGCAGTCATCCATGATATCGTTATCATCAGGTCCGTATTATTTTTGATATTATATTGGCAATAGGATAATATTGGCGTTCCCTTTTTTCATGCCGAAGAAGCATGCAGGTTCTGTTTCTAAAAAAGTATAATGCGTTTTATTAATGCTATGCTGCACTGGGTTGATGCTTTTCTTATAATCATAGTCTTTCAAGATTGTAGATGACTTTATTTGTTGAGGACAACAATACATGCGGAGAGGTAAGAGCTGCTTCAAATGGGCGGTGGCCGATTTTTCACCAGTTTATTTTATGCAGCAACAACTTGTAAAATGTAACACGGTGTGGCTTTTACGGATGCATACATATTTATGCAAAGTGGTGATACGATATGCCATGATATATATGACAAAGATGCGACCAATCCAAATCGTTTCACTCTGCAGTGGCTGTTGCTAGTTGCATTTCTGCATGAGTCGATGGGATGAGGGCGACTACTATTTTATTGCCATTGACTTTTTACCCTGCATTTGCTAATTGCAAATGATTAAGTTGTGGGAAATGAGCTTTTAAGTATGATTGATTAAATGCAAAATAGCTTACAATGTTGCAACATATTTTGACATTTATAAATGAGCTATCGCTAACTGCCCATAGGATAACATATAGAGACACCAAGTTGCAGTCTGAAATATGTATTCGATGCTCAGTCATCAAATCATACAAGTATTTTAGATCATTTAGATACATTGAGGCGAGGTCTAGACTTTTAAATGACGCATTTCCTTTTCCCATTTATGGTTCTTAAAATCAATAATCTTATCAGCTTAATCACACCATGCCATGAAGCTCTCACAGTTTTATTTTTAATAATGCATCATTTAAGATTACATTTCTATGACGGGTACAATTTATATTTTCCTAGAAAATAGCTAGCAGATTTTAATGTCATTCTACGCGTGATGTATTTACCTTTTAATCTGATACCAATGAAAATCGTCTTTTAATTCGCTAAAAGTTAAAAAACTTTGAAAGAATACTCCATCCACAGCTATATAGCAAAGAAAATGCGATTTGCTAATTTCCAGGTCAACTAATTGATAATCCTTCCATTATTAATGCTCACTTAACTTACTTTTCAACAAAGACGCATTTGAACATTAGTAAGAAACCCTGAGATACCACTTATGTGGAGTGACAATGTAATATTAATTTACAAGCTCCTGCCAACCTTTTAATTCCTTTGCATAATAAAATTATAAAAATCAATATGTATTTTCCTGTCAGGTCCTGTCTATTCAAGTCTATACGTTTATTATATTTTGACAGGAAACAAAGACAAAACTCTTAAGCAGAAATGAAAAACCATCTACCACGCCACATATGGCTAACCTTAACAAACGCAAAGGCTCAAGAGAGTAGCTTCCACAGCAGCAGTAGAATGAGAAGGTTAAGACCAGAGAAAGTCAAAAAGTGGAGCCCCAAGTTCAACGTGATGTTCTTGACAGCGGATAGCAGCTGAAGTGCAGCATATTTTGAAGTATTTTTTCAACATAAGATTACTCATCTGTGATGATATGATATCTATTCCAAATATAGGTGTTTACTCACAAAAATCATAAATCCTTTTATGATTAAAATACACATGCAAAAATTTCATTATCAACTCTTTTGTGTAGGGGTTAAAGACATCACATCAATGCCATAGGTTAGAATTTTAAACCATTGACATAGCTTTTAGAAAAAGCTGAGCATTCTAAATATTGTGATTGTTATCAAGCTACCCCTACGCATTTGAGTCAAGTTTGTTTAGCATTTATACGGAAATCGTTTTATTGTTGAATTGCCGTAATTTCTAACCAGCTCAGCTATAAAAACTTTCAGCAAATAATTGTGTCATGAGTGCAATATGAGTTATCGTCATTAAATGTGGTTGTGACGAAAACGCGATCTCATTTTTTATTACTGTTGTGGGACTCAATATTACCATGAACCCGTGCAGTCTTATCAATTTTAATTAAACATGAAACAGTTTGCTCACTACGGTATTGCCTTTCCTTCATTGACATCGTGATCCATGTAGATATCGATCAATCTCAATTAGTTTGATTGATGGTGATTCAAAGTTAGTGGTGGTGAATCGAGCGCTTGCTTTTATTTTTGGGAGTTACACAACAGCATTTACCAGTCCTTCATTGTATACTGTTGTGACAATGTCTACTGAAGAAACGTCACAAGGTATGGATTCTGAGACGAAAGATAGCAGTGCTGACGAATTCACTGATGCCACTGAGGAGATCGTTGGTGGTAGTAGTGATGTCGTTGGTTTATCTTCACCATCTCCTTCTGTAGATAATCTCAGTACGTGCGAATTGCTTAACAATTTACCGTTTTAACATAATTTGACCGAATATATGTAATTGTAGTGTCATCTGTTTCATTTTTAGTGAGTAAGAATAGTGAGCTCGCACTTCAAGATCAGATCACAACGTTGCAGAGGAAACTCGTTGAATTAGATGCAGATTTTGGGGCTAAAAGGGCTAGATTTAAGGAATTATTTATGCAGAAGGAAGGTAAGCATGACGATGACTTTTTTTGGAAATGCTATTGCTAAGGAAAAATTTAGTTAACGATTGCAAATTTTCTAGATGAATTGGCACAAGAACGGGATTCCAAAAGCAAACTGGAGGCGGATATCAAACGGCTTGAGGACGAGTTAAATGAATCAAAGAGTCAAGTTACGATCGCGGAATTACAGAAGAATGACATTGAAATAGAGCGACAGCGTTATCAAAGTGATTCGATAATGCAGCGGAGGAAGTATGAAGGTTAGATTAGTAAAATTTTGCTCTAATAGGGGCTTGTATTGCAATAGGGAAATTTATAACGAGAATGGGATTTCCCTACATTAAATGCGTATTGAGAAAAGAACTGTAAATAGGATGTGGTTTTTGTGGTTTCTTGACTTTATGAAATGTATGGATGCTTACTTGCAATCATAGTTTTGTGACTATTTCGTATACAGGTTTACACTTACGATGAATTATTATCGATATTTTTTTCCAGAGTCAATAAAAGAGTTAACGACCAAGTACGACAATGAAATCCAAAGGTTAAAACATGTAAATAGCAAATTAGAAGCGAACATTCATGAAGTTCGTGAAACGTTGTCACCCTCCTCCGGTTTTGATGGCCCTGGTGCTGTTTTCTCCACGGTCGGTCAACACTTTAAAAAAAGTTTAGCCCGCAAAATTAATTCCACAATGACGGCGAGTAATGATAGTCTTCATGAAATTGACGATGGTGCTAAACTCAAACCTACCAGCACTTCCAAATACGTAAGTATTTTTTGTTTACATCTAAAAAGAGTTTTGTGTGCAATTCCAGCTATTTGTGCTAAACATAAATCCCTTTTATTACAAATTCAGGCTCAGGAAGATGCCGAAATGTTAAGATCACTTGTAGTGCAATTAGAAGAAGAATTAGTGGCTTTGAAAGAAAAGGTACGGAACTCGGATGAACAGCTGGCTGCTTTGCAAAGTGCTCAAGCTTCACTAGTCAAAGGTAATGATGCACTAACCATTTTCCTCCAAGGGAAGGATGTGCAGGATGTCTTGACGCAGTTGGACGACAAGGTATCGAGCATACAAGAGGTTGCCAATATTTTTTTTTGTTTTCAGCTGATTTGTAGTCAAACGTGAGAACATATTATGTTTACAATGTTTTTGGCTTTTGTTTTAGCTAAGAACTGCACAGAACGGTTTAGAAGCAGAAAAGTCTTCCCGTGCTGATTTAGAAATGTACGTTGCATTTGCCAATGCACAAAAAACTTTACTTCAGGACGAGTTAGACAAATCCAAATTGGAACTTCGGGACCTGAAAGAGCAGTAAGCAATTTTTAAACTTTGCCTTAAACCATCGTGTATAATTGCCTCACAATTCTAAACAAGTTGTTAACGAAATTTCAGATTAGATCTGGAGCGCAAACGGCACGACGAGACTTGTAAGCGCTACGAAAAAATTTCCAAAATGCCACATGAAACTGTTCAAGCGAAACTTGCCAGGCTGCAGGAGCTAATAAGTCAAATTAAAGATCCTTCGTCTGAAGAAACTGTGAAGAAGCTTGCTGAACTGCAGGCAGTAAGCAATAGTGATGAATCAACATTCGAAGTGAGCAATTTGCTGTTTTTTTGTAGTTTTCGGAATGAAATTGTCTATTGTATTCATTTGTGAGATTTAAATTGTGAAGGGTGCTGCTGGAAATCCAGTCCCACCAGCTCCATGTAAAGAGTGTGATAGTCGCCAGTCCCAAATTGATAGGCTGAAGGATGAGCTCCATAAATCATCCCAGTTTAGAAAGGATATTGAGGAAGAAAGCAACACGAAGGCACAGGGTCTTCAGGTATATTCAAAACAACAATTTTTGCAACACTGTAAAAATGCTTCAATCTCTTTCAGAAGCATATTAAAATTGTTTCTGTATCTGTTAGGCCCAGCTGAATGCACTGGAAGCGCAAATGGGGACATATGAACTGCTGCTTCATGAAGTGAACACGACATCCCAGCAAGCTATGGATAATATGGAGAGTCGACTGAAAAGATTGCAATATGAACGAGACTCAATCCAAAGCAAAATTGAAAGGTATGTTTAAAACAAATCTTTCTGACTGCTATTTGAATGAATTTTCGAAATGTTTAATTAACTGTTCTGTTTTGATAGTTTGGAATTAGAAAATGATAATCTGAAAGGAAAGCATGTAAAACATTCAGTGGCTATGCAAAATGAACCGATCTCACTTCCTAATGATGTCATGGTTAGTGTTTAAAAAATCAATGCATTTTTACATGTTTTATTTTAACCAAAGCTAATCGGAACTTAATCATTTCTAGGAACTTCAAGAATTGGTTCTGAAGCTCCGAGAAGATTTAATTAGTGTCCAAATAGGAAAGGAGACTGTGGAAGGAGAGCTCCAATTTTTGAAAGATCAAATGAAAATGATTGAAGAGGAGAAGACGACGATAGAAGAGGGGCTAAATTCCGAAATCAGTAGTTTAAGGTACAAACTAGCGTTTCTGAATAGTTGCCTCAAACGATCGGCTTCATTTATGCCCCATCTAATTGTTAATTGTTTATTATAACAGAGACATGCTAACCGAAAGTAAACACAGAACTGACGGGTATGAGGAGGAAAGGCGAAGGCTGGAGAAAACGATTAATGACGTCAAAACAAAACTGATGGCTTCCGAAGCCCACAGCAGCAAAATTTATCAGTCCAAAAAACAAAGTGAGGACCATGTCAGAGAAAAGGTACAATACATTTTATTACAAGTCCGATTGCATTGAATAATGAAACAGTAACGACACTAATAATTCCCAACGTTTCGAAACGATTAAGGAGGTGCGAAATGAAACCTTAAGTCGAGATAACCACGAGCTGCAACAAAAGATAGCCACCCTCCGCAAAGAATTGAACAACAGTGAAGATCTGCAAAAGGACTTGATATCTTTGAACAAATCCCTTCAAATGGAGTTGGAAGCACTCCGCTGTCCTGAAACTGAGGTTCGATGGCAACATCCTGACGACATCAGTCAATGCAAGACTTGCAAAAAAGGCTTGCATGATCCTAGAGAAAAGGTATGCTTTACTGGTTTATCTCTACGATTAATGATAATTACTTAAAAATTCAATATGTGTGCAATGTACTAATAAAATCTCCTCATTGTTCTAAAACTTTAGCATCACTGCAAACACTGTGGCCGCATTTGTTGCCCTGATTGTATTAGTCGAACAATCAGACGGGGAAACCGAGATTACAACGTTTGTGGATTTTGTCATACCCTGTTAGCCCACGACTCTGCTCCGTATTTTAGCACAGAGCCACCGCATTCACCAGACTAGTTATAAGTATTTAACATTCTCCCATCAACCTAAGAAATACAGCACCCTGTTTATAATTACAATCTCCAGTCAACATTTATGTATTTACTAAAGTAGAGCATCATTTTAAACGAAGTCAAGTGCGTGTTATATTTTATTCATAGACTCGCAATCGCAGTTTCAACTCCACATGCCAACTTTAAGATAATCATTTGGGTGACGTTGATGCATTTTTATCTTGCATCATCAAATCAACCTCAGCAAAAAGGTTTAAAAAGTCTATATCATTTAAAGGTATTATATAATGATGAACAAAATCATGCAAAACAAAAATCAAAACGGTTTTTGAGTGAACTTCTAACGAGAGGTTATATTTATTACCGTCATAATTCATGAATACAATAAAGGCATTCCTTCAAATCTTTACGTAATCAAGCTAGTCGTCTTGCGCACATACACATTTTTTTTCTTTCTCCGTTTTTATTTTTTAAATATTACATTGTTCTTCAATTGCATACATTATATTCCCCGACAAACCATTTTGTTTGAAGTTGCCGTTTAGTATAGTCAACATCATCATCATGGTATCGTGTGCTGTGATTATCGTCGTATCGTGACTGTGCCATACCATAATCCCCAGTTTTTTTGAGAAGTAGACCATTTTGTAGCCCATGAGTGGAGTGAACTATAGTTTTTGTGCTTGTGCACTCGTTTCCTTTAGTAGATCATCCCCGAGTGGAAGTCATTCCTGTGAAAAAATACGTTAGGGTTGATTGTTGAAACTGTTGGCTCCAGGGTTGTGTATAGATTTCCGTCTGTGCACCAATTGGCCAAATTCAAGAACAAATCATTTATATTTATTGCGGTTTCAAAACAGGGTTGTATTTCTAACAGCAAAATTCTGACCTGGATTCACTTACCGCCCCACAAAGCTGTCTTGTAGTTTTTTGTCGAAGGTTTGAAATGGAAGAATGACGGTGAGTAGCCAGAACATTGGTCCTCTTGATCCTCAAAGCAAACTCCTTCTTTGTCCAATGAAGCCAGTTGTCTTCCCTGTATAGAAAAAATCATTAGTGTGTTAAGAGGTGAGCATAATGTCAGGTAATTCCATCAATTAAATATTTAGCTGCAAGACAAAAACCTTTGGCATAAACATGATGAGAAAGGTGGTTAAACTGTGGGCCACTAAACCAAAGGATACGCAAGCATCTTGATGTCTCCCCTATAAGGACAATCATACAATGTTATTACCGGTTGTATAATGGCATGTGGGATAGCATAAGACAAAAAACTGAGCAATTATGTCTCAAGTGCAGTCATGTCATGTAATGATAGTCCATTATGAGCCAAATAGATAGATAGTAAAATGAGTTCACCTGCAACATCCACCCTGCCACAGTCCAGCTGAGTGCAACAGGAACCGTCACAACTGCAGTGATTAAGATGTAGACAGACTCCCTATAATTTTCCACTACTCCTTTGTACGCCGCTCTCCCAGCGAGGAATCCAACCATGATCACAAGGAAGCCGACGTATGATAACGAGTATAACAGCTGCACAAATGAGGTTCCGCATTGGAGGAGAATCGAGCGACCAGACTCCACAGTCTACAATTATTGTGTAACGATTTCAAAGATCAAGACATTGTACATCATGCCCATAACTGGACTTATTGCATAACATTGGTAACCCACAAAGGTTGAAGGTCGTGATTCCTAAACTCGTGTTCAGATCATAACTGTCACGTAATCAGTTTGTGAATAAATTTAAGCCACGGGGCACTTGCGACTATGTACTTGACAATGCTTCATATACCAAATTAGAGCTCATTTCACAACAAGTTAAAACAAAGACAATAGCTTCGTGCATAATTTGCATAGTTAACGCAATGACGCATCCGCACCGTTTCAGCCTCAGTGACGGTAACGGAGCTTCAACCATACTGTGTATTTACAAGAAAAAGCTCCCTGTTTTGTCTCCTACTGACATAATAAGGAATATATTGTTGTCAATTTTTCTCACAACTTATACAATTTTTTCTACCCTTCTTCGAATACGTAATTGGGCTTCCCAAGCAAAAAAATAAGTAGATCTGCTACAATGGGACAATGATCTAGTATCATGATAGTGATTGTTACACAGATTATTTAATAAACTAGAATTTCTCTTTGTGAAAACAGGAGGAAAAAAACGGTTTGCAAATACCAGCTAATTTTTAGTTATATTAGCCGTTTTTTTTTCTGGTTGAAAAAGAGGAAGCTAAGTTTGTGAGACATTTCTAAAAAGCTTGATGATTCTCTTTGAATGATGGAAGCCTCTAGTTAAAAGTCTGACAGGAGAACACGGCTCACATTGCATCGCATGAAGAAAAGTTTGATACATGCAATTCACAACTGCAACTCTGTGACGCGTTTTAGAACGCTACGCAACGCATCCAAACGTTAAAAGAAAAATCTACTGCTTTTCTAAACAGATTCTACATGTGTTCATCTCTGCGCATTGGCTGCCTGCACAAACTCATCACGACTTGATGACTGTAACAGTCAGTTGTCATTGTCATCTTCATTATGGTATTGTATACATTTGTTACTGTATTATGACAAGTTGGATGAATGTCGTGTTTAAATACGCGAGACACGAGATATTATTATTTTTTTGGTTGAAATGCAAACTAGCAAACAAAGGAAAAAGTTTGTACGGAAGATTATCTTGGTGGTGTAGGCGTAAATAGGTTTGTGTAAAAGGAGAAAAAGTGAAAGGGTGAGAAAACAAAAAAAAGAGAGAATCTTTTGAAAAAGTCATTTCGTGTTTTCTTTAAAATGTGCAGATGACTATATAATAACATGTGTCATAAAAAAAGAGGACGAATTACAAGATGAAATCAAGATAGTTTCCTAAAGATAGTGCCTCTGTGTTTTTACCTGAAGGAACGGTGGATAAATGATAACCCATTGAGTATCAATGGCAACTTGAACCGCAACGCTGAAGAAGAGTAAGATCCCTTGATAGGAGGTGGGTAAGTATACTCCAGTATCCAAACTGAGGAGGAACACACATTTCACCATCAAAACTGAAAAGATGAGACTGTACGTGATCCCCACTCCAAGTCTCCCCACGAAGCACCCAATAATGGAGGGGTGGACAGCAAACATGAGGGCAAGGAAGGAGCACAAGAACAATCCAAAGAGGAGCATTTGACCCAAAAACAAGTGGCGTCTCGACTGACCCCGTGCTCTACACAAAACATACACTTCGAACAAGATAATGAGCATCATGTTCAACGCTGCCAAAACGAACAATGGGATTGTCCACAACTCCCGTTTCAAAAAGCCCCCAATGGTCATCCCGTAATATTCCTGTTCTTCCTCGGATTCAATCAACTCATCCCTACCAAAGTGACTGTTGATGGACCAAATCTTGTCAGACTCTGCCTTCTTCACTTCCCCTTTCGCCACTGGGACACTGCTGCTGCTACTGCTGCTATCACCTTTCACACTCTGCTCCTTGGCAGTGCTGCTGCTCCCCGTGAGATCTTGGCGAAGATGATCATCCTTGTCAACGATCGCAGTAATGGTTCCGGTGGTGTGAAACAGATCATCGTGAAAGGAGTGAGGGTCTCCTGCCGACGAGTACGTTTCACTAGTGTCTTCCAATCCCCCACTACTGACACTGGGGTGGTGCTCGCTCCCTAGCCCAATGTCATCGTCACTGTCATCCAACGCTAAATACTGTTGCTTGCTGGTCGCACCCCCACTGAAACTTCTGCCAGTACTGATGTTATCCTCGATAGAAATGAATTTGCTGGGTTGCAGACTACTACTGCTGCTCCCACTGTTGATGTTTTTGAGCAAAACAGGATCAGTCTCATGATTATGATTAGTGTCATCAATACTGAGGGAACTGTCGCTCTTAAGCTGTGTGTACAGACTCCCATCCTCATCATAATCGACATATACCTCATCTCTCAAACTACTTTTACTAGCATCCTCAACATCAACACCACCACCACCATGTTCACCAGCACCATGTTCACTACTGCTCGCATTGTTATGATTAGTATGGTCGTAATTATGGTTATTACTGCTACTACTACTGTTGGTGTTAACACTACTGATCATGCTACTATTCTTGTTACTCATGCTCCTCCAAAAATTGGCAATTCTACTGATAATGCTACTGCTACTTTTCTCAAGAGTACCATCAATCGGCCGAAATGCGGCTAAGCTCAAGTAATTGGCAGGTAGAAGGGTTGGCTTGCTCAACGGAATGTTATTGGTGTTATTATTACTGCTACTGCTATCATTTCTCTTATCAGCCACAGCGGCAGTCCCAGGCGCTACAGAAGTATTTACTGAAGTCGCGGTCTGTTTCTCATAGAGATCAGTCTCTTGGCTGTACCTGTCAATGTCGATACTACTCATTGTAGCATCACTCCCTGTCGTGTAGTACTCATCCTCAGAAATGAATAGGGATGAAGGCTCCTCTTGAGCGAGCATCGATGAGGAAGGTGATGTTGAGCCTCCTGAAGTCTTGTGCCCTTTGCCATTCCCTTTCAGTTGCCTCTCCTCACTTGAATGACTGAATGGGGAAGAGATCGTAGGGAACCTAACGAAGGCTGCGTGCGCATCGTGCTCCTGGTGCGACTCCTCTCTGCTCTCGACGGATTGGGAAGTTTGATCGTAGTAGCCTGGCTTGCTGGTTTCGTAAACAAGAGGCTTTGTTCCGCGGGTTCGCGATGAGGCGAGTTTCATTAACATAAGGCTTTTACTTGTTTGTGACGAGGAAGCTCCTCCATTGTTCCTCAATATACTCCCAGGGATTTGCTCCACATGGCCAGCTTTGTAGGGTTGAACTGAGGAGGGTGATGCGGAAAGGAGGAACAAGAGGAGCACGACGGTGGATGAGGTGAAAAATTGGAAGCGACGGTATGGCAATGATTTTAAGCCATGATGACAGTGATTACAATAAATATGTGAGGTCATGATGACTAAGGAGATTTGGGAGGGGAAAAATTGCAAGCTTTTGCAGTGGGACTTATCAGTTCAGCTTTCTCCTGACATTTATATCGGCTAAACCGTGCGGAAAAAAGTACGCTCACTTTCCTCAGCAAGATAAACTCACCGTATGATTTGAGATTTGACGATAAAAAATAATTCGTGTCGTTTTCTGGATGGCGACTACAAATTAATGAACATGGTCTTTTGAGGAGAATTACTCCATTTACTATCCCGTCAGTAATATCTCTTCTCAAGGCAGCTTTGAACTTTGTTGGTGTTGAAAGCAGTTTCGCTGCTGAATGCGGATATGGTGAAATTATGGGCGTGGCAAACCCTCCAATGTACCCTTTAAATCAGCATCATCACAACTATTTATGATTTGTCTGCCCACAAATTAAATTATTTTTCCATTTGGTCCTCCGCAACTCGTAGCGACGAAAGGGTTAGAAAATTGATTTTTCCTTTCAGACCCCACTCACTTTTGATTGCGCTCACGTCACCGTCTCGTACCCTGTCTTTGTGTGAAATCATAAAAAGAACGAAATTGCAAATTAGAAATGACATGCCTTAAATGGGAAATGCCGAGCAACAGATGCCGAGGAGGAGCGGTGCTCAAGCGTGAAAAGAAAAGGGAAAAACGAAGGTGCTTTTTATACGGTCCACATTACATTAGTTATTGCAAACACTGCTCTTTTCTCATTTCAATTTCGGCAGATTTATTTTTAAATGAATGAACCATGTCGGAAGTTCTATACCATGGTATATGGTGTATGGTTAAATGGTAATAATAATGTTTTTGTTGCATTTATAATAAGAAGTGTAGGGATGAAGGCAGAAAAGCTATTATGCATGTTTGCATTTCAGTCGAATTTCCTTTACTGCCTTGCTTGATGATTTGCGGCAGTATTAATTGAAAGAAAAAGACCAAAACTTCAATGTGGCAGAAACTTTTTTCCCTTTTTACTGTTTTTGCAAGTGTAAATATTCAAAATGCATATGCGCATGAGGGAAGGCCGATGCATAAAAATTGCACGTTTCCTTCGTCTACTAAATATTTGCATTAATGTCTCTAAACGCTTAGCTTGTTTAAGTATTTGTAAAAGTACTAATTTTTTTAAAAGAAATTTTGAAACTGAAACTCTATTTATTATGGCACTTAAACACTCCCTCAAAACCAACAAAATCGTTAAAGCATATAATATTATCTATTATACTGGTGCTACTACAAATAATCAACCAAAATCAAAACAAGATTGAAACAGGATAAGAAATGCTCAACCTACTAATTTTATGCGTTGTCTGACCGTGTATGATTGTTGAATTCCGTATTTTTTTATATTATTTTTGTATCGCAAACCAGCCATTTTGTTTGCTATTTAAATGGACTAATCAACAAGGTAGGAGGTAATGATCACGTGCATATTGTAGTATACGTGATTGTAATTGCAGTGCTCGTTAATCATGACGATGCAGTTTTTTTTAAATCGTTATGCAACCAATTTTTAAATATTTAGAACTTTGCGCACGGCACAGTATTTACGTGAGCTACAAAGTCAAT
>JAQGAP010000286.1:0-43677 GCA_034697805.1 Orchesella bifasciata | reverse complement strand
GCTCGCGTGCAAAGGGCCTCGCGTGCAAATTGGTCATGGAGTGCAAGGGCCTCCGCGTGCAAAAGCCCTAGACCCGTCAGGTCAGCTGAAGCGAATGAGCATGTCATAATTTGACGTGACTTGTAACATGACGATATTGCAAAGGACTGGGGGTTGCATTTCATTCAGCCGTTAATGAAGAGTTCATGTTATAAAGGATATATAAAGTAGCAGAAAAGCTGGGTGATATTTATGAATTCGATGAAAATGATAATAATGTTGTTAATTCATAATGAACTTGTAAACAGCACACGGCAAACCTAGCAAGGCATATAATGTTGATGAACGTCAATGGAATGTGGAATAATTCACGTTAAATTTGAAAAACAATTGTTTTTTTTTTCAATTAAATTTTCAAATTGAAAATATTAACAAAGGACTAGATCAAACAACAGTATTACATGGAACTAGAATGAATTACAATGTAGACTAACAGTAATTAAGCTAAAGTATTGCGATAAAGACATGACTCATCTGCGTTACTTCCACAAACCTTCAATGAAGTTTAGTGACAGATGTCAAGTGTAAATAATTTATGATTCATTGTGCAATTAATCTAGATCAACACCTCTGACAGTTCGGTAGGTTCCAAACGCAGCTTACAAAGATTCAACGAAAAAATGGGTGAATGAAAAATAGTATGAGGGCTTTAGTACGATTTAATGCTTAAAGCACGCTCGTGCTCGCATCGCAAGTACTTTATTACCAGTGACGATGCAAACAAGTGTACATCGTTATTTCGGAGAACATACAATAGTTTGCGAAACTATGATATGATATGAGTGGATAAGAGCGAATTATATTTAAAATGACATAAATATGTAAAGTGCCCATCATCACTTATATATTTTAGACGTTTATGCCTAAAGTTTACAAGCAAATCTTCTTTGTAAAAATATGCGCTAATTCATACGCCTAGTTTTTGAAAACGTGTATAAAGAATACTGTTAGGTGTGTAATAACCCTTTATATTTAATGCAATTACAATAGAAACAGCAAATGACCTATCTACGAGTTAATCTAATTTAATAAATGAACATGAGTTTTCTTAACGTAACTAAACTTATGCTATTTATTCATTTTATAACTTTCAGAGGCGAAAGCGGAAATTTTAGGGGAGCCAGATAAACATGTAAGAAGCGGAAGTACGTTTGAACTCGTATGTGTTCTCAGAGACAGCACCGAACCTCCTGTTTACGTCTTTTGGTACCACAATGACCGAATGATCAATTATGACAATGTTCGAGGGGTTCAAGTGAGCAGTGATGCGGAAAAGAGTATTCTTACCATTCAGGAAGCACAGAAATCTGATTCTGGAAATTATACATGTGTTCCGTCGAATGCTCGTCCCACCAGCATTTCAGTTCACATTTTAAATGGTAAGTAAAATTAGAGGTACAGGTGCAGAATGTAGCAATTATTTTAATTAGCACCAAGAATATCGGGTTGTTGTGACAAGCATAAAAACCGAAGTGGAGTTATGCCATACCTTACATTGAATTTAAAAGTTTTCAGCAAGTTGCTGGTTAAAACGTAATAATTTAAAAATTCATTTATCAACTTTAGTTGTTTATGAATATGAACATTTTATCATCAGTACATAATTTGCTACAAAGGTTTCAGACGGTGAGTTCAAAGTTTCGATGCATTTAAGTTAATTAAAAACTTACTCTTGGCTCTGCAATTTTTTTTATTGAAGAAAGGGTTCTCATCATATTAAGCCATCCCAAACGAGTACTTAGAAACAACTCCTTTGTCCTTCATTTTAATTAACAACATCAAAATCATATGCAAACCTTTGTAGTTTGGGCTTATAATCATAAACTTTCCAGTTGAAGCGATGAATTTCAAAAGTCATAACAATGTCAGTAATCCATCCGACCAGATACTGCTTTTAAATTGTTAAAACTACGTTGTTGCATGTCTAATTCAATTTCTAGGCTTGAATTCATTAATGCATAATTGAAGCAGAGTGTAACGTAGGATGGAGGTCATATCAAAGTCTCTTCAAAGCAACATGTTATTCAATTTGTGTTCATTCAGGTGTTTTGTGTTCTGCAAACCTTTGTATTCGAGTCACTGTTCCATGAACACAAGCTGTGGAATAAGTTTTTGCAAATTTCTAATTTAATTAGCAACTACAAGCACCGTAACAGCATATTTCATTATTTACACTAACAACGTAGTAGATAAAGGGTTGGAAGGTTTCTTTGACCTTGTTGAATGACATTGTCACATAATATTTGAAAAGATTGAATCAAGTTGCCCCAAAATATCTCAACTGTCATGATTGCCAGAATAAACAAAAATAGGATGCGGTTAGATGATACGTACTCGACCCAAATACTAATGAAAAATAAATATAATCTGACACAATTACCTATCAACCATATTTTGCCAATATTCTTAGAAACCCTCCAAGTTTTTTTTTGCGAACAAGAGAGTTCTTTAGCAATGCTGTCATGCAATAGTAAAAGATCTTCAGGAATGATCTCAGTTAGTGTTCTCCTATAGTCCAAAATCGATGCAGCGTTGTATCTATAACTATTGTGAAACGCTGTTCGGAAACCCAATTGAGAAGCCATGCACGTCCGTCGCAACTTTTTGGTAAGAAAAGAGACGCATAAAATTTCTCCTCTCAAAGGGTTATTCCACTTAAACTTTACTGCTGCGATAGTCTCTCTTCTTACAGCTTCGTGTCATGACTTCTGAAGACAGTCGCAAACGCGTGAAGGCATATCATATCATTGCATTTGGTAGCACAATGTTTCATCAGAGAGAAAGAAAAAGTTACTTTGCACAAGCAACGGCGAGCAAGACAAACGAAAATCTAGCTGTCCATACCTAATTGCATGGAGGCATATAATGCTATACTAGATGATTGTATAGATAGCTAGACAACATGCTACCCTAGTTCTCCGCCAATTCTTCCACATGATGATACACTCACTTTATCACCAGTCATCTGCTGAATACCGTAGACATATTATTAGCTTTATTTGACTGTTCTACTTTTCATGACGGGTTTAAAAGCCAGGAATGACTATTGCATTATGATTGTAGCATTTATAAGACTAATTAAGTCAACTATCAACTTCGAACTTTACTTTTGTCTCTTGTGTTTCGTACTGTTTGGGATCATGGTCACATTTGGTTCCGTACACATAGCCCAACAACAGAGTTCATATGCAATTATAATATCATTCGCAATGAAAGAGCAGATTAGCAAATAGAACTGTTATACTTTGTCCCAGACTTTGTCTCATTCTCACTACTTGTAGATGTTTTATAGGAAATGGAGAGAAACAGAAAGTTTTAAATGAAGGATGGATGGAAAGATGAAGTATTCATGACACACACAACTCCAACTTTGGTTTCTTGCATAGCCCCACATGTCGCATTACCTACATACTTTTTGCATATGTGTAACAGTACTTGCTCTGAGCGTAAAGTTGAAAGTAGGATGATATAGAGCATACTTTTGTGTGTTAGCAAACAGGACGAACAACACAAAAAAAGTTTTTGTTAAGTGAGACAAACGGCTTCTGATGATGCTAATCATTTATTTTCATTAACAGGAGAGAAACCCGCAGCAATGCAACATGGAAGTCGTAATCACTCCCCAAGACTTGCTCCAGCTTGCTCGGCATCTCTGCTTTTTGTCACGGCATTTGTTGTCTTCGTTTTGACAACTTGGCTCGCGACCACAAATCTAAGCCAACAAAACTTGTTCTACTTACACCATCAATACCAACAGGGGCTGAAGAAGGAGAAGCAGCATCGGCTCCCAAATAACGCCCCGCCCCAAAGTAAACTTGAGAAAGAAAAGCAGCAACAGAAGGAGCAGAGCCATCAACAAAATCACTATCATCATCTTTATCTGCAACTGTTGAGGAAAAGTGAAGAATTTGTTGAAAGGGAGATTCGAAGGAAGAGGCAAGGAAATTTTGTTGCTGACGACAATCCTGATGCTGCTACTACTGCTGCTATCCATAATGAAGCCAGCGCAGTTGCAACAGCTCTCTGTCTTGTACTCCTTCTCCAAGTCAAACGAAGGACCGTCGAGTATTCTTGTAAATCAAATCTCAAGAAACCACAACCAAAGACTTTCCTCCCGTTTTCTGCGCCAACCCAGGTCTCCACCACCACATCTCCTTCTGATGCTCGTCACCGTCCTGCTGACACTATTATACGGAAACGGTATTCTTTGGAGAATAATGTCTATGACTACTCGTACCCGAGGCAAGTTTTAAGTGAGAGCCCAAAAAATGAAAGCAAGGTAGAAGAGACGGCAGTAAACATAACAGAAGTAGATCTGTACCACAAACGGAGCCACAAACACACGTCTTTGGTTAGCAGTGTGGATTTTGAAGTAAAGATGATGACGTTGATGAAATCCAAATGGAATGAAAAAGTAGAGGAGCCTACCCTCACTTCAGCGGAATGGGATTCTCAAGAGTTGGTGAGCTCAGTGAAGCCAGAATTTACCGAGAATTTTCAAATGGGTAATATTTCTGAGGAGGATGAGCACGGAGACGATGAGCTGGTGATAGCAAAAGTAGCACAGATATTAACCACAAGAGCAGGAGCTCCAGGTGTTGCTATTGAGCCTCCTGTCACAGGTAGTAAAAGTAGTACAAGTGTGTTGACCATATTTTCTTCACAATATTCAATATCACCACCATCATCCCACTCACTTTCCCCTTGTGCGATGACGACGACCTTTCCAAAGGCCTACAGGAGATTCATTACAGCTATCATCGCTAGCTACAATCCTCCCCCAAATCTACAACAGGAATCAAGAACCCCAGACGAAATTTTAGGCATAGAAAACTCAATAGTTATTCCGGTAGACGTAGTAATAATAAGAAGGGAAGTTGACTATTCTTTACATCATCATTTCCCCATGTTATTCCCATCAGCTTGTTCTTATTACGATTCCCTAACCACCAGCGGCTTGTTGTCGAGTTCTTCTTCTTTCCTCCACTCCAACTCAGTCGTTACACCTAGAAGAATAACTAGCATCATGAATACGACTCCTTTTCGAAATTTGTTTTGTTGGAGGAACAATGCGGAAGAGGATGTCTGTCTTCCGCATTTCCTAGTCAAAAGACTAGCACCACCAGAAGCAACAGCAGCAGCTTCACAATTTTCAGTAACAGTACCAACCACAAATACTACCACTTCTTTGGCTTCGAGTAGTGTACCAACTTTTCCCGACTGCAGTCTCAGTATGACACAAGTTGTAGCTAGATGAAATAATGCCGATGGGAATATAAATTGCTATTATGACTCTCTCTAAGATTGTAGAAAGAAAGAGAGATGAGGGAAAGAGAAAAACCTGACTTTCTTCATTTTTCCTTCGTTATATAATACGAAAGCACACATAAACATAAAATGATATACATAAAAAACGCGAGTTGATATAAAAATGGAAACAAGACTCAAATTTAAAACAGAAAATTTTATGATTGTATACAGAGCATGCTAAAAAATGTACATTAAATATACATACACCTATCATCTTCTTTACATAAGGCTCTCTGTCTATTTCAAGTGCTCCAATCCAACAATCCAAGTACACCGAGCATATAAATAGCATGTTACTCAACTACCCACTTCGTATATGATGCTACCTGACAGATATGTCGAACTATATAGTGAAAAATCTTATGATTTTTGTTTTACATAACATCACGAGATCCTGAGGCACGTAATATGTATTCCACACGAGTGTGTAAAAATAATAGCAGCCAATTGTAGGCGTATTGTGAATTTTCACGAACCTTTTTCTATAATATTTATGAACCTTGTACCCATCGCTTTGAAAAATTACACGTGTTCTGTGCAAAAAAAGTCGAAGCTATCTCCAATCTCGAAAATGATATGCACACTTAAAGTTGCTTCAACGGCCCTGACTTGATTGTTGGTACACGTGAAACAGAACAAGTGACATGTGCACCACAAACGTACTACTACGTCGTCATCATCATCATCATACTATATTTGTGTGAAAATTATATATCATCTTGTTAAGCTCGTTTAAACTAATGTGCTTATTGCTTATATAGTATGTTGTTAAAATTATACCCCACTACATTTAGAACTGTACTATGAGCGAGCGACTGAAGTTTTCGACCACCACATATGATTATATCACTTTGTAACGTGAAATGTTAAATTTACACGGTTACATTTTTTGCATAGTTGTACAATACCAAAGTGTAAATATACTTAGAAAGTACATATATCCAACAGAGCAGCTAGCATTATTCTAAAGTTTTATTGTTAGATTTAGCTCTTAATTTTTTGCCAACTGTATTTACAAATGCAAATGTGCGTGTGTACATGGCATAACGTCCATAGTAGATCCTACTTGTATAACAACAACCGTTTTATATAATCTTATCAGCTAGTTCACCATACCGTAGTAGACTAAGCGTAAGTCATGAATAATATGTATATCTGAACATGGATAAGTGGGTAGGTGTAAACATATATATTTTATACGGTATGAAATATTACGCAGGAAGGGAACATTAACGACAACCCTTTTCTCTACTAAAGCATAATCATAATCAATCATCTGTTGGTGTAAAACGTGTGTGCAATTTTAACTGATCCCATCATTTTTCTATGTTATGTGTATATAATGTAGTGGTAATGGAAAATGAAATGTTAATGGTGTTTTCACTTTACCTTCTAAATATGACTGAATGGCTATAATTGCAGAATGGATTTGCTCTCTAATGTGAAAGTGAAAGTATATCATTCAAGGTAATTTACTATATTTAATTATCTATACTTTCAGCTAATAACATAATAATATTATTATTGTGTGTTTGATATCAACAAAATGTTTTCCATATTTGACCTAAGAATTTCGAGAAGAATAATCCTATTATAGATAAATAATATGTGTACATAATATATACATTTGCATAATTTTCCGTATGCGTAGTAATCACTTAATTACAAACTACTACTTTACGAAAGTGCACATTGACTAGCAAATTTAATCTAGAGGTAGTAAAACTATATTTGTATTAACGTGGTAGAATCAGTGTACATGGAATGTAAATCAAAATCTATATGGTATGCTAACATAAAAACTTAAAAGCTCTCTACATCAATGCCTAAAAATGTTTTTGTTTGCAGGTTATTTCATTGCATTTAGTGAGGTAAAGGTCAGTTTTATTTTTTAGTAATGGAAAACTTTTACTTCATGATTTAGTAGTGTACAAATGGCTAAGTTTTATTATTTTTATTTTTCACAGAAAAGTTAAAGATTGTTACCAAAAATCAAACCAAAGCTAGTCTAATTTTCAGGTGTTTATACATATATTATGCAGATATTTCAACAATCCGTTACGGTTGAAGGTGTGTGTACCCTTTTCCCAATTCTGATTAAATCTATGATGCCGTTACATAATCTTTTATTGTCGGTGTATTTTCTTATTTTTTACACCGCTATTATTACCACAACTCTGAAGTGTATACAAAAATTGAAAAGGAGATTTTAAGTGAAGCTGTGATTTCTATATTATGAGTAAAAACTTGTGTAAAAACATGTAAATGTACTACTATCTTACATTATTATGTAATGGTATAAATAAATATGATAATTATAAATATATAATATATGCGTTGTAAATAAATGTATATGTATAAAATTTATGAATTCGGAGAAACTTGAGTAAAAATGTTAATATTAATGACATAGAGTTTTCTGCTGCTGGTGAAAGTAAAAATTATTTCGGTCTACTAATATTCATTGTGTTGAGTTCTCAACCTGCCATTGGGGACCTTGTGTAACTACAAACAAACCTATGCATGGGTGTGCTCTGCGTGTTGTATCAAGTTTATCATTCTCCCCCAATGATTAATGCATCCCTCATATACATACTTTAGAAATACACACGTATGCAAATCAGACATTTTCCTGGAATAGCATTTTCACCTCAAAGCCAATCGCAAAAAATCGACTTTCATGAGCAGCCGAACAGAAGAAAGAGAAATAGGACGGGAGCTGGAAAAACCAGATGTGGTTTGAACAAAATGTAAATGTTCAGAGAAGGATGGTATGGTAAGGGTTTCAATATACCAAATTTTGCTGAGCAAACCTAATGCAATGGTGGGTATACATAATACATAATACATCAAGGGAGTTTAGTAGTCGTCCTCAGAACCAGAATCACGTAGGGGGTAGGAGACGCAGTGCAGATTCTCCAAACAGGAAACTACATGCAGACACAAGATCATAATGATACTGACGGCACACATATGAATCATTCATAACCCTTTCATTATTCAAATTGGCTATGGAAAAGAAAGAGCCGAAGATGTCTTGAGAGCTTTCTCTGTCAACATTTTCCCACGCTCTTGGAGTACCATGGAATAATCTTCCTTTTGAAAGAAAGCAATAATGCACAAGAGAAGGATGGGAAAGAAGAGTCTCTTCTCACAATTTTCAAATGCCACAAACATTCTGAAAAGTGTCTGATTTTCGGACGAGATCCGCTCATTGCAAGTTTGCATATTTAATGGTGGCGGTAGACATTTATTACATGCTTGGAACAGATGAGCGTGCTAACAAGTATCAGCCTGATAATAATAGACTCATAAGTTTGCTTTCATTTTCAAATTTGATCAAAATTTTATATATCTCAGACATGCTGCAAGGCGTGAGCCATATTTTTATTCTTTCTTGGGGGCAATGTTGAATTTTCAGAAGAAAAAAAAATATTTCCAATTTTTTTTTTACAAGCTTTTATGCAAAAAAATGTAAAACTTTTAGAGGAAGGGAAAAGTAAGCAAAAGTACGTTTTGAATAAATGAGTTATTTACATGCGTCTATTACATTCCGACTGACATTCCTTTTCTGTCTACGCACACGTTCATAAAATGTAGTATTCATGGATTTACATGGTACAATGCAAACATCTGAGCAGTGTTCCTCATCCGTAATTCATTTTCGAATGCAAAAAGGGTTACTCTACTACTGACAAGGTATCTGCGAGGCTTACATGCTAAACTATGAGGGGATCCACAATGGATGACGCATATAAATCTTGGTTTAACCATTCCAAAACCTAATGATTTTACGCATTATCTGCAAAGTAGGTCATGAAGCTTTAGTTTGTAAAAACAGCATTAAAATTACCACATGTGGGCAGACGTCAGTTCAAAAATATAACAAAGGTCCTCAGTAATTTTCAAAAGATATTTTTGGAACTATTTTGTGGGTGATGATGCTGATGATGAGGATTATAGTAAAAGTATTGTTACGTTGTCCAATCCCTATAGATAGATGATTATGCAACATTTTTTACGTTGTCAATACGTGGCTTTGTTATACCAAATTTTTCAATCAACCATCGCTCCGACCCCCCCTGCATTTTTTGGCTCAACCTTAAACCACAACAGGGAAAACATCTAATCCACCTCCACAAAATCTCGGGTAGATCAATATTTACCGAAAAATATGTACCAAATTTTAGGCGAAAGCATCATCGTGTTGGTTCATTCATTCATTGTAATCACAGCGGCTTTGTGGATTTTTGTTGTTTGCTAATACAGAAATCTGGCTTGTTTGCGGAGAGGGTAAAAGGTCAAAAAGGAACATATCGAATAAACATTATTAGGGAAAGCCATAATTATAGATGACTACCAGCTTAGCTTAACGAACTCTTACGCTATTCTTTAGTATTACACGCAGTATGGTTTATATATTTCTAATATCAACTGCAGCAATCTACGACGTGCATTCACATTCGCGAAAAATGTACATGCCTCAGCAGGTGATGCATGATCTAGTGATATCCCATTTCCTTTCATATTTCATAAGATTTGATAATTATAGGTTGCGATCCCCCAATATGTTCTAACTATGGTTGTTCGATTTTATCTCCACGATATACATAACGGAGCTAGCGCAGTTGAAGAAGTTAACTGTTAACTCCTTCATCCTTACAGTGCTTGTTACGTCAGCAGGCTTTGTTTGAAATTGATAACTTAGCCCAATTTCAGAGTTTCTTTAAGCCCAAGGAACATTCTCGTAAAAGTAAAAAGTGCGCATAGAAAACGCCACCACAATTCAGTTCAGAGCTCCTTTTCACAAAAAGGGTTTTCATGATATCTCAGATTACCTATTATCCGTATGTTCAGGCTTCACACACATTTCTTCCCACTGAAATTCAAGATCTAAACCCAACAGCCAACAACTATTTGTGATGGAGGAAGGAAACCAAGGGATTGAGGGGAGAGAGAAAGGAAGAATAGAAATGTATGAAAAGTTTTTAAAGTAATGAAGATTGATTAATCCCACGGCAGAGCGAAGAAAACAAAGGGGATGCTTTTGAAACCAGTTACAAGTTGTAGTTTCAACATTTCCCAGTTTGTCCTGGTGGTTAGGGGGCCTCGGTAAGAAAAAATAGCATGGTGGAGCGTTGTTTTGAGAACGTCTTGGAGTATTATTATTATAAATGAAAAGCAGAAATAATTTCCGTTTCCAAATTTTAAGTTGGCATTACAATGTTAGAAATATATTGTTTTGTGTGGTGTGTGGAGACGCCCTGTGCCTAAACTACGCATGAAGATTACATTTTTTCATGCCACACCACCAGAAATGCTTGAAGAAAAAACGTATTAATCTAACATTTCTTTTCAATTTCAACGTTAAGATTTTTGTATTGGTTTACAGTTTCATTACAGGTATATTTTAAACTATGGAAAACATTTATTCCTCCAACCTACATGCTAAATAGTTTTTTTTTTAACTTATTCAAATCTAGTAGAGGGATTGAACTGTATCATTTGAATATCTAAGGTTATCATTTGAAGTTTTTACTTTCATCTGTATCGGAATTACTCTATTTCTTTGCGATTGTTAGTTTACTTACCAGGTATTTCGAATATTAATGCGTCATATAATATTCTGCGTTCTAAAACCTATTTTGTATAAGTCTGTGTTATCCAAGTACTTGCATTGTACTGTAATATCTTGGTAGAAGCAAACTGCTAACAATCCGACATGAAAGTCAGCTACAAAAAAGCTGAAGAGAGACAACTGGCAGCAGTACAAAAATTTTGAGGTTCCCCGTCAGAAGAATGGAAAGTTGAAGTGAAAGGGAAGAGAAACATTATCTCATTATCGTGAAGCCTTTTGTCAGTGAGGAATGGCAATCTGGTCTCTGTTGAAGAAAGAAAGAGGCAGAAATTGTTATGTGCGTACATACATCAACTATTTGGTTACATTTACACACAGAAAACCCTGAGGAAACATTCGTTAGATTATAACCAACATCGTAAGAAGCTTATAAGCACCTACACATCTCCACAATGCTGCTGTCCTATTGAAGTACACAAGCCAAGCCAAGGCACATCAACCAACTCGGCAACAAAGTGATGATGACTATATGACCGCTATGTAATGCGTGTTTATAGAGTTATTGAAAGGCCACTTTAAGACATACACCATCATCATCACATATAGCAATATAGCCCATCTCCCATCCTACTCAAGTTGTCTTAATTTCCTCGAAGTGAAATATAAGAAGCTAGACATTTTGAAGAGAAGACCTAGGAATTGTTGTAGAAGATGAGAAGAGTGTGTGGAGAGAAGTGATTTACGAACAAAACAAAACCCAGTCCCTATTTATTGCCAGAAAAATAACTGATGATGATGATGGAACAACAACAAGGAAATGGCATCTACGGCAAAACAACATCATCAAGAGAGGAGACTAAGAAAAGAAAAGCACAACGCACATTCACATACATTATGTACATAACTGCTCACACAGACAACCCAACACCAACTTCTGAGAGTATACATGTGGAGGGAGGCGGACGAGAAGAATTCCAACTATTTTTTTACTCCCTTCTCCTCCATATACCCCTAGAAAAGTTGCAGTGACAGCCGTTATTAGTGCTGTTATCATTATTCTCCCTTTCCGAGAAAGTTTAGTTGACGTGAAGAAAAGAATATGGTGTGGTAATAAGCAATGTTGTTATTACTGTCATTATCATCATTGTTATTATTACTGTTTCAGAGAACTGTAACGACGTTGGATGGAGAAATTTGATATTGTTCACTACCATTAATGTATACTCTCTCCTCGTCTTCGTTGGATGGAGGGCATAATTAACGCTGAAGGAACGGATTATGTAAATTTTTTTAGCGTCATATTCATATGAACATGTTGTTAATAGGTATACAATGATTTAACAAGCTTGGAATCATAATATTTAAGCTAAATGCCTGCCGAAACCATCACACAAATTATAATCATTCTTTATGCATGCTTGCATCACTTTTATTATTGAATACGTTGTGATGGACTTTGACTGTAGGAAGAAGTTATTTTTCGTTTCTGATGGATTCGGAACAAAATAAATTGGAAGCTAGAATAAGCACAGAAATAGATTGTTTTTAATTCTGTTCCAATTCCAGGAAATAAGTTATTTTGGTAGTTGGATTAAATACTGATTCCCATTCCTGGAAATAATAAACGTTATAAACATTTCCTGCTAAAAGGCTAAGAACACAGAGTTGGTGTTGTTCTAGATATAATACATATAAACATGTATTACCTACTTGCATTAATTATAATAGAAATTCATTAATACTGGGAAAAGTGTGCGTATAGTAATGCAGATCCAGAATAGAATGCAAAAATGTTGTTTTGTCAGAATCCATCTCCATCAAGGCTCTATGTGTTGACTTCAGAAATAGGAAGAGTGGAGAGAGTGATGATTCTCGGGAAAGAGGATTAAGCTTGAAGAAAATTCTGAATTCAAGGATTCTGGAGAAATTCTGGAGCGCTCATACTAAATCATGTAGCAGCAGTCTCACAAGGGGATAAAACATTAAGGATGAAAATGTGAGAAAAAAGATTCCCAACCAGTGCATGCACATATTGTGTGCACCTAGTGGCTCCTCTGCTTTACCTATAACGCTGACGGATGACAAGTAGTAAATCATATGACATTTGTCTTTGAAAATATGCATTATTACGTCGGGAAAAACGATGCTGAGTTGCAAAGGAGTTGCACGAGGGTGTTCGAGTCCTTGTCGTATCAATCATCATCCTTCTTACGGAATACAGCTTATTCTGTGAAGATCTTGCAAGATGTAAACTGCCCCGTTTTCAATAGATTCAATCTGGGGATAAGCACTTTCAAACCAGATGTAACGAGGTTGCCATTAGCCGTTTAGATATAATATCTTGAATAAATTTATATTACCTACCTGTTTTAAGTAAAAAATATGCTTTTATTTTTATTTTTAGAGGCGTTTTAATTTGCAATAATTTTAATTCTTTGATAAACATGGGTTAAAATCTAACAATGACACAAAACGGACGTCATTGTGTCCAAACAATAAAGTAACTCACAACGGGAAAGTACTACGACGTGTTGCACTCCTCTGCTGCCACACGCATTCTCCCAAAGTCAATTTTTATCTCTCCCCCAAATTACATTCCAGATCCCAGCTGTAGCATCTTGAATCCCCTTGAAGAGGGGCCTTGAAATGTTGAAATAATGAGCTGTAAAAAATAAAAGAATTTGGTGAGAATGCAGTTTCTTCTGCGTTCCTTTATTGCTGCCAACATTTGTAAGTCATGCATACTGATAGCGAAGCTCATTTACAAGAGCACAACGGGTTTTTTTACGTCATGTTCATTCGGTATATCATAATTTGACTTTCTTCATCACTTTCTGCGTTTGTCAGAGGAACGTTTAATGAACGCCAGCGCTTCCACCCAACAGTGGTTCTGCAAGAGATGATTTCGTGAAGTTAGGAAGCAGCCCATATTACTGCTCTTCATCTTGAATGGAGGAGATAGTAGAATGTTGCAAGTTGCAACATATCGTAAGTTATAAGCTGTGATTATGTTTCATCCGCTACGCAAGAATTTTTTCAGACTCTGCTGTTTCACAAATTTCGTTTTAATGAGCAACATTTTTCAACCATATTCTTTTCTACTTAAAGTAATGATCTTGCAGAGTGATAATAGGGTTTCTACCATTGGTATACAATGGAAACTTCATGCATGCATGAAATGGGTGCTGCTATGTTCTATAAAATGAAAAATCGTTTCTATCCACTCACTGCAACCAATGCACTATGAAATTATGTGTGTAGCGCCTGTATGAAAGAAGAGAAGCCTTTGAACTACGAAATTATGAAATTTTAAAACTTTTTTTCTCATCTTGATGACTTGGCTGCTTCATCGTACGCATCTTTGATATTTTTTGGGAAAAAGGAAAGAGAGTTTCTTGCCTTTTGTGCAATATGATATTGTAAAGATGTTGTTTCCCCAATACATCATTAACTCCATATTATGATATAGTATGTGTCGTAACCATCACCAGCAGAGCAGTCCCCCTCACTTATTTCCAGCATCGAAGGGGAAATTTGGGGTACGCACATAAGTCATGCGGCAATTATCACAGAACGTGTACGCAGCATGAATGAACATACACAGTAGTAATGCACGTGCATAAACTGGAAAGTTGGATACAGCCACGTTTTCTCTTTGGAAGGTTGCTTGCATGCAAGAAAGCTTTTTTCGGCAAGTACAATTCCTTGATGCATGATTTCCTAAATAAGGCATATTTGTTACGTGTAATAATAATTATTTCGTGTGTCTAAAGAAATCCGTATAGTGCTCTGCAATGAATGAGTTATTCGTGCAAAAAACGTGTTCGGTTTCTACTCCCTATACTGGCTTGACAGACTGGAGAAATCTGATCGGATATAACAAATCAAGCTGAAGTAATGATGGTGCCATAATAAATTCCCCAAAATAGTTGAAATGTATTTGATTGCTATAAAAATGCGTGTGTAGTCAATGCTCTTTTAGTCTCAGAGTCTAAATCCGTCACGCAACGGACAGAATAAGGACATATTTTCTCACATTCCACGAAGCCGTACGCGATTGCGGAAGATTTATATCCTGTGAAACCTTAACAGATCATGGTTCGCAGAGCAGGAACGGATCAACAAGCTTTGTAAAAGTTGGGCCTGTAACTTAACTCAAATCACACACTGACTGTGACTCTGACTTGGTTTTTACTCTGAATTTGAGTTATATATTTTATGTGTTGCGCCTAGCAAAAAAAAACGTTAGCGTACAAAAAAATATGCCTTACTTCCTACTCTTTACCGTGCTAAAAACAATAATAATATAAATACTTGCTCTGCTCCGCATGTGTCAACGAAAGGCTACACATCTCACACCAGTGGTTCTTGTGTTGGCTCAACAAGAAATATGTACAGGCTGAAAATAACTTATTACAATCGGTATATACTAGCACTTTGGCCACATGTGGATGAAATTCCTTCTCTTTTTACTAACGAACTAACTACCTCAGTACTATTCGCGTTGGTTCACATATTATGTACATTCATACCTTTATCGCAGTGATATTACACATGTGTCTACCTTGCTGAAGTAATGGCACAGTGATGATGGGCATAATGATGATTGCTTGTAAGCAAGTGGCAACTGAAAAGACAGCACATGTAGTCAACTTTCTCATCATCCCCACGCAGCAAGCATATATGTGGGAGTCGGGTGCACACACAACACTCCATGTCACTTTCTCTCTTCTTTTTTAGTTACTTCAGCATGTCACTCTAAAAAAATCTCAAGTTGGATCCCTTGGATTCTTGAGAGAAGAACAAGAGGAAGAAGAGACAATATAATGATACACATATTTATGTACCTTCCGCATTATTTTGTGGTGAACAAAAGACCACCGACCGACTGGCTAGCGCTAGCACAACAGTCTTTTTCCAAAGGTAGTTGTTTACTCTCTTCGAAACGAATATTGTCTTATATATTAAAAAGGATGGAGGAGAAAAGTAAAACGACAGCTAAGAGAAAAGTGAGTGCACACACAAGGAGAAACTACAAAGGTGGTGATGATGAGACTCTGTGTTTCTTGTTGCTCTTTCTTTGCTCAAAAGTAAATATGAAACAACAAAGCAAAACAAGTGTAGACATAAGATATAGGTGGTGTTATGTACATGTGTGAAGGGTCTATTAAATATGTACATGGCATACATACTTAGGGACAAGTATAGTAATAAACTTTTTTGGTAGTGTAAGAATGGCAGGTGCATCTCCCAAATCTAAATTGCGTTATGTGTTATAAGTGTATAAGAATCGTGGAGAGTCGACTCCTAAAAGGAGAAATTGCTTTCTAAACAACTTCACATACAATAAGCTGAGTAAAGAAAACAAGAGAAAGAATGAAGAAGAGGCGATCTCTCTAAAGAATAAAAAGATTTATGTGCCTGTGAGGACTACAGCAGTGAAAATTACTGGCCGTACCCATAATTTGAACCTCATAATGGAACGGATGTCATAAACTTGAAAGGACGTAATGCCTTTTCTTTTCACCAAGAATTTTTTCTCCTTTCTCCTTTTTTACCCCTTTCTTTAGCAAGGGAGTGTGTACCTATTCGTAACTCAAACAGGTATACTCGTGATAATTTTGGCCAAGACCTCTGTTTTTCTTCCATTCTGTCTTTCCTTCAACACTTTGGCTCTGTAGGAAGACATGACACTAGCAAGAGAAAGCTCTTTGCTTTGAAATATGCTTCAACATTTTGTTAGTTGTTTACTTTCGAAGCATACACGTGTCATAATTTTTTTTGTCGTGCCAATGCACTAACTAAAAGTAAGTTTTGTTTCTAACTAGTGTCATTACACTTTACAGTAGCTTTTTGAATAGTCTTTGGGTTGTGTAAAAAGTCCAAGTATGAACTTTTCGGGGTAATAGGATGAATTTTAAAATAGTTCATTATTGTAGCGAGCTAGAAATTGAACAGCAATCTGATCAAGTTTTGTCAAGTGAGCAGCTATTCTCCAAGCCATTTTCCCTGTCAAAGTGTTATTCAACTTGGTGAGGCTCCTAAAAGCTATGGACTTACGAGCCCAAACTTAAATTGGAATGCAAAACGAATTCTCATTCACCTTAAAAAAAGTTTTTCCCTGAGCTATTCGAAATTCAATGAGCTTTGTGCCTTGCAGCTAAACCTGCGTCAGTATAGCGTAGTGTTGCGTGTACGCATTATCTCTGCCCACGTGGCATGAATGTGCATAAATTTTAAGAATGCATGAGGCTACTCTACCATTAGAGAAATTTCAGGAAAAAGGCTGCATTACCGCAGTCTCCAGTATACATTTCAGGACTCTTTTTAAATGGTGTCCTTCTCTCCTAGTCTTTCGCAGTTTCAACATTTTTCTCTTCAGGAATAATGTACAGGTTTCTCAGAATGTGACTTTGTAAATAGATAGAGACATTATTTTACAAAAGCAATATTCGTTAACGAAGCTGTTTCCTTGTATCAATTATTGTTAGCACTTCCCCCGGCTCTCACACGTTTGACTGCGACTTGGTGGAAAAGAGAAAGTTGAAGAGAAAGCATGAGTGAAAATGAAAGGAAAAATCTCTTGGAAAGGAAGGTTCAAATGAAAAATTTAAACCCGTTTGTAATACCCAGAGTTGCTTCTACATGCCATGATTTTACATTTTGATCATCAGATAACGAGCGCTGATTAACGCTATACGTCTGTTTGGGCCCTGAACAAAAGACTCTAGCTTAATCTGCGAAGACAATCGAGTGGGGTCAATGTATTCACAAACTACGATACTCAAACATAACGATGCATACATATAAAATGGGACACCGACAGAAAGAAAAGACAGTTGCATAGCTTTAAAGGTGTGTCTCCAAAGTTAGATAGAAGGGCACTGCTCCAGAGTTACAGAAAATGTCTCGGATCCAATACATGCTACACTTCGTTTTCACAAAAACTTTTCAACTTGTTAATTTCTTTTGGAACAGAAACACACTCACAGTGGCACTCCTAAAGCCGATTCAAATAGCGAATGGACTGAGGCATTTTAAAGGCTTTCAGTTGTTGAATTTGCTAGCTTTTTCTCTCAAAAAAGGAAAGTTAGCGGAGAAGATTGTTAACGTTTTATGCTTCCCACACTTTGAATACAGATAGCTTTTTCTCGAAGCAATTAGGTATTGCCTTCGAGGAAGAAGGAGTCTGTCACCTTTTGAAAGAGAAAGTTGGGCTGAATTTCATTTGAATTATAAGTTTCATTCATTTTTAGCAGCAAAGCTTGGAGGCGCATTAAATGTAATAAAGTTACAGTGATACCACACGTGTCTTCAATCCCAGTCTTCTTCATTGCATTTTACTTAAATGCTTCACTAAATTAATTTGCAAGTATTTTCCAACTCCATTTAAGTTTTTTAAATGATTTATTTTTTAAAAGACGCGTCCTTATAGGATTTAGGAAATTTAGCGAGTCTAAAAAAGCGAGAACAGTGCGTTAAGTTTCACAGAAAATTCGTTCATTTATTCGGGAGATTGGAAAGGAGATGCCTTCTGCCTTATTTGGTAATGAATGAAACTCGGAATTGAACCAGTAAAAATAAGGTTAGATTTCAGTTATTGTTATTTATGTACACGCCAACATTACCAAGAATTGACATGTTACATGTCATGTTGACATAGCCCAACAATTTCGGTTCTCCAATTCTTGTTAAGCTGCTTGTCTCACGTTACACAGACAGAAGTCAACCATGCATTAATTATTCGACGTATTTATACGGTTGTAATACGATTCCTGACCAGACGGATAACCAATCATCCTGAGCTGACATAGTTGTCGAATATGCTTTGACTTTCCCCGAAGTATTCATGTAAAATTTGTAGGTTTGTAAACCAACTCGAAAGAGGAAATTTGAAACGCTTGTACAAAAGCCAAAACAATTCCATATGACAAAATATCAGACACCTAGTCACACCGTGTGTAACATGAGTCCGTAGTAGATGGCAATGTGATAAAAAGATTAACACATATATATCAACAGATTCTAGTGAGTACCGTATCAAACATTTATTCAGGAACATGACGAGGTAGAAACATATAATGACCTTACTGAACAGAATCCTCAGTACAATCGGATTTGTAACAATATCGATTTTCAATGTGAAAGTCGTTGAGGAAGGAGAAAGACTTAGAATTTACTTAGAAATTATTACACAATAATATTTACATAGCTAAAATGGCAACATGTTAGAATTTTTCAGACATTTGAAAAGATTTCTCTAACCCGAACTCTTAATTCTGCTCACTATTTGTACGAAATTTGCCGATATAGATATATTTATAATCATGAACCTACATCTTACCATTCCCTGGGTAAACAAATTCTAACATAGTAAAGCTATAAGTAATAGGCAGATTGGCTAATTTCAAACCTAATAAAGCATGACTAAAACCTAATAAAAACCTGGTTTTAGGATTTTGAATTTTTAGAGCTCGGTTCAAAAACTAAAACAAGTACTCGAAATTCGTGTTCAACTTGTCAAAATTTCACATTTGGATGAAATGGAAATATCTTTTTAAAATCCTTATGCTCAAGGGTTGGACTGGTCAGCATAATAGTTATCCAAATTTTTGCTTTGCCGGTTGTGTTTTGCTGGTGTTCTTTTTTGCAGCACCTGTCTTCTGGATGGACTTTTTCTTAGGATCTTGAATTCAAAATACAGATTAGAAATATATACATTACATGCATATATATATATATATGTTTTTAATTTTGCCAGTCTAGGTTCTATCTCAATCATGAAGATCATTTAGAATTTTTTTTATCAAAGTAAATATCGAACATCGATGTAAGAATGTTTTTTACAAGACTATTTTGCAAATAACCTGAGGTACTATATGTACTATAGGAAACGACATCAGGTTCTTGTTTCAAACACCACATGGCGTCCATCGTTTCATGAAAAATCCATGGAAGAACCTCTGTCGTGAAGTCACAAAACAAGTAATAGAAATTATTCGATTGGTAGTTACGTACATTAAAACAAGTTCAAGGAGAAGTCATTATCCTTAAGTTACCTTGAACATTTACAAAGACGCCTACATTGGACACATATGAAAAACAGTAAAGAATCACATGAACATAAAGTTAAATGCGTTTTATTACAATCTGTCTTTGGAATCATGTTTAATAAATATAACCTGGAGAGTTTTTCCTTGCACAACCATGACCAAACGAAACTATTCCAACTTGTCGATACTGTTTATCATTGAACCGGTAAATCAACGGGCCACCTATAAAAGAATGAGTTGTTTAAATTTTAATGAATTGTTATTACACACCTTTTCTGTGTCATAAAAAAATTCTGTTCTACCACTGTCTCCCACGCAAGCGTCTTTACCGCCTCCAAGAAATCCAGCGCATAGCATTCTGGAAGTAATTGGTGAGGGTAACAATTTATTACATTGTTTGTAATGAATGACTGGAAGAGATACTTTCTGTAGTAATCTTGATGTAGCTCCAGCATCTTCGTGCGGTTTGCCTGAAAAGTATTAAGTTACAGGAACACTTTTCAGACTCAAATTTTTTGCGACTCAATCAAAATTGTAATTATCACATTACCCCAGCCAGCAACTATTGTTGTTTGATTAGCGTAACCCCTTACGTTACCCTCACTTGGTAGACATATAGTTGTGATTTCAGGGTTATGTAAATCTACACGATGCTCCAGTCTGAGTAGCGCAACATCAAAATCGGTGCTAGTATGTGCAAAAGAATAGGATTTGAAATTCAAATGTTTGAGTAGTCACTTCAGTCAAAACTGATGACAGCTCATTCAGGTATACCTTCTGGAAGTATAAAGTGGATGGATAATGACCTTTGAGATTCCTATTCGAAGTGACATTTCGTCATCGTCCGTCCTGTTCCGAAACGATAGACCTGGCACCGCTTTGACAGAACCGAGAGTTCTGAAATATTGGTAATCAAAGAGTTACTTTCACGACTGCGGTGAACAGGACTTGAAGCAAAAACAACCATCTTACCCTGCAGCTGCCTTTGGATCATAATGGCTATTTATATTCAGGTCCAAAACATGTGCATGGAGAAGAACCTGGGCTTCAAATGGCCGGACAACAGAAGATCCTGCAAAGCACTTGACATTAAAAGGAAATTAACAAGTATAATTTACAAGTAGAATGAAGTTAAATAAATAAATAAAATCATATTCATACGTGAGCCGCCGTAAGAACGTATCTGTAAAAAATATGACGTAAGAATGAAATAGGAAATGTTTTGCATGGATTTATCAATTCATATCGATTTAATCTGACCTGTCATTTATAAGCGCACCTCCACAAAACCCCTTAAATAAAACCATAATAAAAATATGCTATTGTTGAAACTTACAGAATTTACGTACTATACGATATATATTTTTAACCAACTAGTCGTGTGTCCGTATCCACTATAGCAGTCAGCCAAGGAAATTCAAAAGGAACTACGAAGGGAATTATTCGTGTAGATTAATTTCAAAAATTATTTTATTCCTAATTTTCACATACCAGCAGTTTTTCCGCCGACAATCCTCCCAGATGGACTCTTAGATTTTGGTTTAACACCACACACTTCCCAAAATTAAAGTCTAATTTATTAACTGAATCAATTCGCCTGACTGTTACATAATATTGGGAATGTATTATCATGCTGGATTACTTACAGCACTCTCTGTCGCGTCTTGGAGAAACGTCATTGGGCAGGGGTTTTGCTGCTACAATGGGTTAAATTGGGAGTTAGATACATTCTATTTACAGCTAATCGTATCTAATTATTATAAGCTTACGAAATTCCGATTGTCGAAGCCTATCTTCATTACACACTACCATGCAAATCGTGGTTCTTGATTTCTGGTTGGTATACGTCAGGTAAAGGTCTGAGCCGTTTTTTGAAGGTATGTCTTGAAAGAGTAAATTAATCAATAAACCCGTGATACAAAATGAACTATAGATAATTTTAAAATGTCTAATATTTAATTTATTTCACATGGTCCTCCAAATGCCCCCTTTCCGCACATTGTTATTTGACCACCTAACCCATCTGTGACTTTGATGGAACCTCTAAAGCATATCCCCTTTTCTTCTGGCTCCGGAAAATTTATTTTAGTACACACAATGACTGCGGTGCACTGCTCTGCCTTTGAGCCCTGTTGGCGTTACAGAGTAAAGTTTCCAGTTTCTTCATAATATTTTTAAAAACAATTAAAAAATTGTTCCTTACTATGAAGCCCACATTACATTCTTTTGGCGTCTTCCTCAGCTTAAAGGTTATTGATTCATCGTAGGCCAAATTGGTTATTTCGTTACATTTTACGGTATCTAATTTTACATTAGCACCTGGATCAGTTGTAAAGTTAAACTTTGCCCTTTCGTCATGCTCACGGTAGCCAGTTCCATGAGACACATCCCCATTTACGAATCCTATGCTAACCTGCATTAAAATATCGGTCAGTGGTCAATACCAATTTTGAAAAGATTTCGTAAGCTAATCAATTTATTATTCAATTATTACAAACCAAGTGGAAAAGGGCTAACACAGTGAAAAGTTGTATCCTCACAAAGACCCACATAATGAAATTTTTATATGTACACGTTGCTTATAATTGGTATTTAAATGATTGAAAATGCATAAGAATGACTTCAAATGCGCAGATATGTAAAGAAATGGTTGATCAAACGAACTCCCGATGTATTATGCATGAACAATTGAATTGAGGTTTACTTTAATATGTACGGTATGTATGTGCGTTACGCTATAAGCATAGGTTGCGAAAGCTGTTTTTGAATGAATGAATACCTACATTGTGCTACAAGTAAAAACAACGAATAAAATACATTGTTCTTTGAATGACAATATTCATAACTATTTATAACTTTACATGACACAGAAAAAATTCCTTTTAATCAAATATTATTCACCAGAGAGGTAAGCCACATACATAAGCTACGCATAAGTTTCATTTTAATTATTATTGTTTTCAGAATTTACCTATTCGACGTATGCTTCACTTACGCAAACCATGTGTATCTACATTATTAATAATTTAACTAACACATTTATATAATATTTCAACGGCGTTGTAACAAGAAAAAGAGAAAGTAAACCTAAGCTCCAGCCCGGGAGAATGTATGTATGCATTGTTTGCAATAAAATTGAGCTCTTCAACTTACAAGATGTGGAGCATTCATCGTTCAGCAATTGTTTCAAATGTTTTTCATGCCGCTCCGCTCAACTGAGTCGTAAGATGTTCACATCACGTCACATCACATCCGAATTTCGAATAATAGTGTTATTTCAGCGAGGCAAACACAGTACCAAACTTTTCCCATATGCTTTAATGCGTTATTATGAGGAGGTACATAAAAGGAGTAGGGAAATGTAAAGTTCATTCTGTGATAATAAAAATAAAAGTTTACACAACCCAACCTCGGTTCCAGTCATTGCGAAAAGCCATCCCGTTGCTGTCGTCTTTCTTTCTTGGTTCCCATCCTCCAACTCTTGTCCGTTCTTTTTCATTTCATCCTTTTTTCTTTCTCCTCTTCTTTTCATTCAACTTTCTAGTTATTTGTATCATGTCTTAATTAGCTCACAAACAGAGCTTTCATCTCAGTCTAAGCATGGGACATGGGACGTGAACATCCTTTTTCTCGTGTTTGGAGAAGAAGCTCGGGAGAGATAAGACAAAATCCCTTCTGTCCCATTGTGACCTGACAAAAACTTTTTCCCTTTAAGTTGGCTCATATCTCGGAGGATTCAACAGAAAACTTTCCTCTACAAACATGTTCAACTATTGTCCATGAGGGCTGTTTTGATTCAGATTAAAGCATGTTGTCTTAACTCTGTATACGAAGATTAATTATCACATTATTGTCTACCTTTAGGGGCATTTTCGGCGAATGTCTGGATTCCTCTACATCCACATAATACATTTGCGCAACATGCTCCAAATGAAAGGAAAACAATGGAATGGAGGAAGGAGTAGAGTAGATGAAACGGGAAGAGCAAACTTGCATAACGACCATCCGACTACATATATTTTGATGGAATGTTCAGATAACATTGGTGATAGTCTTCGTGACATACGTATTAAAAGTTGGAACTCACTAGGAAAACCATGATAAAATAAATCCAGTGGACTTTCAAAAACTTTTCATTGTATTTCTTCACACCGCACGGTATGTCCTCATTATTCACGATGGTTATGAAAACGATAGGCAAATTAATAAAGTGAGCAGCAGCAGTAGCATCAACAGCACACCCATATATTTGTCATAGTATATATAGTCATAGTATATATGTCATATATTCAAAGTAGTGATTCAGCGAGACCAAACCCCACTTTATAAGTCAGCAGCTTGGATCAAAAGATCAAGAACTTTTGCATTTAATTTGTAATCCATGTGCCTAATTTGAATACGCCTCGCCTAAAACCCAGGATAATGAAAAGAAGAATCTACGAAATAAAACATTTCCCATTCAATGCCATCACTTACTTTATGTATATAAGCCATGCTGTTAGTTCTGCTTCCTAGTCTTTCGTCAAAGAAAACAAGAAATGATGTGGTCATGCATTATTGCTACTAGTAAAAATATTCTATTTGTAATTTTATCAACGTGTACGCATCATAAGGGGACTTGCAAATTCTCCGAATCATGCAAATTTATCTTTTACACGGATGTTTATTAATTGGGATGATGTGCAGCATGTATCCATTCCGTGGAGAAGCTGAGGTGTATGCATATCCAGATAGGTTTTCATCTAGTTCATGGTTTCATGCAAATTGATATATTTAGTGTCAAACTATACATCAATCTTAAAACTCCTACACTGCAAACTGAGTGGGTTTCTTTTCAACTTGTGTTTAGCAATTTGTATAGGAGCTTATTGTGAGCAAGTGGGCCAAGGTTTAAGTAATGTAGCCGAAACTAGTCATTACTCTTTTGAATTACAACGCTTATTTCTGCTTACGTTGACAAAATAGTGCATCTATCATCCCACGAGTGTCCTTCACAGCGGATCAGCCTTTTGATAATCACGCCAACGTGGTTTAACAATAATGGTATGTAGATGAGTTACGTTCTCGGATTACATTCTAGTTTAAATGAAAGAAGCCAATTTGTAATTTTTTTTGCAACAAACAGAGAAACGCGACATGGAACTACCCGTGGTGGTTTTTCTCCCTTGCTCGCTGGAACCCGGGAGGGCCAGCATGGTATGGGGAGGACAACCGTCTTGTACCTACAATGTATCTGCAGAGATCCTTCTTGGGAATTCTAGCAGCAGCATTGACATTCATGCTCGTTCTTATAATCGTGTTGCCTATCATTAGACATCGATTGCAGTCCATAATAACGGTATAAATGATGATATAAATAAAGTGCATCGTATCCCAAACTGTGCTTCATGGAAATGTTGATGTAATCGTTGGAATTTATGTAGGCTGTTAATTCGTTGGCTATCGGGGTCACAATTGGATTATGTCTGATTTGTCCAGAGTGGATTAGAGGTCATGGTGAAATACAGTCTCCGCTTGATTATTTTTCCCCTGAGGTAATAATAGTAGAATAGTAGGTATATTTGGGAGGATTGTATGCTCATTATAACCTAAATTCTTTTGTGTTTGCAGCCATATGAATACGGTTTAGGGATCCACATAGGCTTGGCGTCATTCAACGTAACACTAACCTCGGTCTATAGAGATTTTGACGTTGCAATGAATGGTTCTTTGATACCCGTCAAGGATACGGACGGTGATCTAGCCCCAGAGATCTTTTACAATGAGCGTGTAAGTGGCAGTTGTTGCTTTTTAATGTATGTTCTCACAGTTATTTTTATTTTTATGATGCTTTCCATTTCGTGTTTTTGCTGATTTCCAAAAAAAAAAACTTTAATTAATGGCCATGGTTTATTTATGTGTGGCTCACACAAGGAAAAGAAAAGCACGGAGTTGGTGGAAAGTATTGCGGACTCACACGTAGTGTAGTCATCGTGTCGTTCCCCTTTCCGGATTTTACTACCGTGTGCGTTGTTAACAATGACGAGTTTTAATAGCCTCTTTCACGATGTTATTTTTAGGTGAAAATGTACGTCCCGGGTAATTTTGAGGGTGTAATGGAGAAAGCTTTAGATCATGGGCTGCCCATTCCAATTCTAACAGTGTACGACTGTCTTTTATCAGCCACCATGGGTTTCGACTGGTCACACAGGATCCTTGAAGCTGGATACCATGTCTACTTAATTCTTGTTTTTGCACTGGTTGGATGGTTCCTTGCAATCCTGCTCGTAGCCGCTATTCCCAGATATGGCTGTTATGCTTTCATTGCGGTTGGAATTTTGATGATCTTTGCTTCAGTAGTGTATTTTTACTGGGCTGCCATATCAGAAGCACTTCCGTGCATAGTTATAGGGGACACTTACATAGAGTTGAGGTACATTTGCACGAATTTGAACGACGAGTTTCCTCTTTATTTTATCGGAGTTGTGTGCCGTGTGCCTTAATACGAAACGCGATGTGTACACATTTCAGGTACGGCATTTGTTTCTGGGCATCTTTAATTATGGGGCTATGGTCGACCATGTACGGATTTACGCTGGCAGTGTATGATGTCATATATCCGGACAAGTTCCTCACCATCTTCGATCTCGATTATGACCACAAACGAGCTCTCAACCGGGCTCATCGGTTCAATTACACTCAAGCCGATAGAGACCTTCAGTATGAATTTGATTAAAATATGGGCTTGGCAACTTTCCCACAAAGTTAATTTGAAGTGGAAGTGAAAGAGGATTATGTAAGTCAGTTTCAAGATCTTTGCTAAAGATTCATCCTTCATAAACACGTACATTTAACGGCTACAGCATGGTAGCCATCTTAGGATACCCTGTTAACATGAGTGATACTTGAAAAAGTGAAGAATGATATATATGTTGCGTGCTTGAAGTTTATCGCGTAATAATATTGGCCTACTCATTTTCAGCCCAAGACACCCAATCGGGCAGTACAGCTGTCAAGTGAAGCTCAACCGTCAACCTACTTTTTTTAATTCGTCTACAAAACGTGATGTTTATGACTTTTCAGTGCACGAAGAAATGATCTAGCAGAATGGAACTGATTTTGAAGGGATCTCAACAACTTTTTACTAATTATTTTTTACGTGTCAACCATGTCAAAGCATTATTAGTGCGGAAGTAGATGTAGATGTATTACATATATGATGATCCGCCCATATATTATACGCTCATCATCGTCTTTTTTAGTAGGTTTGAAGTTTTCGAGTGTAAATTATATTTTACTGCAGGTACTAATCCCAAAATTTTGTGAAGCGTATAACATTGCGTCGTATTTTAAAAGCTGCGTTTCATTTATTATCTCTCTTCGCTCAAAATATTCTGATCCTGATATATTGTTATGATTGCTCCTTGGCTTTAAACATTATGGTATATCAATTTTATGAGTCTTCAGCCAAAGTATAAGTATATATAGTTGATAGTTAGCAGCATAGTTTTTTCTGCAAAATAAAATATGTTTTTAAATGTAAAGTTTATCCAAGTCAGTTTTGAATGTCACAATCTAATGAACCAATAAATTACGTGAGTACCTTGAAGTTGTAAACTCACTCAGACTATTTGACTATATGCATATTATATAAGTTTTACCCTTGTCCCACCAAATGAAGATGAGGATGTTCATAAATTTTAAGAGTTTTTAGTGACAGGATATGCATTATCCCTTCACCTATCAATGGGAGAACGCCTAATGCCTAAACCATATGCATGAATATTTTTCTATACACTGATTGCCCTACATAGCGTCGTATTTCATTTTTTTACGACTTTGTCAGAATGAAAAGTTCCTTTTTGAGTTTTTAAGACTTTTTGAATTTAAAAATAGCCTTTCTACAACTAAACCGTAAACAAGCCGTCACTAAATGGGCAAGTAAAATATCAATGTGCTGGTGTATATCAACGCACCTTTTTTCACAGGATTTGGTTGCCCAATGTGTCAAACTAAAACATTTTACACTACGTACGGATCCACAAAATGAAGGCTATATATATATGCTTTTACGAAGAAAACCATTGATCTTGATAGGACTTACGTACCTCCAACACGATTTTTCTTCCTTACTCAACCGTGAAACGGAGTATTCATCACTGAAGGTAAAAGCCTAAGCTGTTTACCAAATAACATCCATTTCCACCTTCGGATTTTCGTCTAGATGTTCTTAACATTTGCAAATGTTAAGCTTGTTATCTTCCACAAAAATACGATGAACATGAAGTAACATGGGTACACGTTATGTAAATACCACCAACCAAGCACCGATCACGGCAAAAATGAATGGCAAACGTAATGCTATTAATCTTTGAAGAGGTGGTGAATACTAAACTATGGAATCTTGAAGGAGATATCTCTTTCAAAATACCGTATTCCACGTTCAGTGTAGCGTAAAAAGTTAGTTTGATTTTGCAACAGCTCAGCGCATAATCAGAGCCACCGTATTATTGATTCCTAGAATTCCTTAAATAATCACGCAGATTTAAAATAAACAACTTGAGATAATTTGTCATCTTTCTCTTTCAAACAAAGAAGAAGGCCATGTCTTTAAACAGGGAAGATATCGAAAGTAAGTATCCTTCAGGTGCTGTTGTGCTTCTACTAATGCCGTGTTTCACTTAACCCCAAAAACTGACTTTTTTAGAGTTTTATCTTTTGGATTTCGTAAAGATTATTGGGTTCGTTCGACTTATTCGTAAAATAGTTGATTCCACGTACAAAATTGAAATATTTCTGCATAATTATACTCAAATCTATTCAATTCATTCCTTTCATTTTTCTAGGAGCCAAGTTCACATTTTCAATTTATGATTTTGACGGCAAGGACAAGATAGACGCATTTCAGTTAGGAAATGCTCTAAGAGCTTTGGGACTCTATCCTACTCTTAAGAAGATTAGCAGCCTTGGAGGCTCAGTTCGGAGAAGTAAGATGAAGCGAGAGCGTTGCATTACCTGTAAAAGATTTGCCATTTTAAATAAAAGCCGTTGTGCGTGTTGGTTGACTATGGATATTGATATCTTCCGGTGTAAGATGAAAAGACACTCAGTGTGGAAGAGTTCCTTGCTATCTACCAGGAAGCCAAGAAAGATAAGGATAAGGATGAAGGATCTTTGGAAGATTACTTGGAATGCCTCAAAAGTCATGACAAAGATAACTCGGGAAAGCTGAGTGTGTCTCAACTTGGCCATTTACTCCAATCCTATGGTATTTACTGTAATTAATTTCTTTACATTCAAAATAATCAATGTAGACAGGTGTTGAAAGAACTAAGGGTATCAGGTATAAAAAACTATGGTCCTATATCTATAACTGATCTGATATGAAAGCAACTTGGTTTTAAATGAAATGAAGGTGAGAAGTTGGATCGAGACGAAGTGGACGAAATTATCAAAGAATGCGGATATCCTTATGAAGACATGGTAGATTACAAGAGTAAGAATAGAGCAATATACCATCATAATTTTATCACACTTTTAGTTAAAATCTTTCTGGTACTTACTTTTACAACTTTGTTTTATGTATTTAAAAAGTGTTTTTAAAGAATCTTCTTCGTGGACCAGAAAATAAGTCATCTTCTCCTGTCCGTGAAATCAGACGGGAAAGGCCTGAGAGTACAACAACAGTGGCAGCCTCAGCATCAACTTCTCTAAACACTCAACTACCAACGTTGGCTACACCGGAAGACAACCCAGAGCCTTCACGTTCACTCACTCCTCTGGGGAAAGATAAACAAATTGAAACTCCAGAGAGACGAGCTTCAACTGACGTTAGCGCGACTTCAGATACATCTGGAGGTGATATTCCCAAATCCGCTGCTGCTCCGAAATCAGAGAAAGTCAGAAAGAATTCCAGTGTCAAGCCAGAGGTGAAAGAAGAGCCGCCAGTGAAAGCAAAATTTCAGCAACCTCTCATTTCACTCAAAACTGGAGATTTGTTTGGAAAGAAAAAGTAATCCAATTTTTGAGTTTGAATGAAAGCGTCACATATTATTCAACATAAAGTACACTTTACATGCTTTTTTGAAACCTTATAATGGTTGCTTGTTTACTTTATGTGCATTATGAACATAGTTTCATAATGCAATCCGCTATGAAAGAAAAACCCTACTGGAAGCACTTATGAATCGGATAGTTACATAATATGTAAAAGTCCGAGTGTGTCGAAGCTTAAAACATAAGAAGATGGTTTGTTCCATGTTCAATGTTCTTTTTTCGGGACCCGAGCCTCGGGTTAACAAAGTTGAAAGGGTCAAACGCTGGACTTTCTGTATTGCTTCTAAACAGGAATAACACTAATTGAAACAGCGAAATAAATCACAGAAGTCAGTTTCGCCCTACTGCCATGCTAAATGTCATGCTAAATGTTTTATTATTGCAAGTATAATAAACACATTCATTTCTAAGATTGGGCATTTCTATATATTTATTGCTGATTCCGGAAATGAGATAACATTATCATTAATTATGCCACCATGTACATATTATACATATTTTACTGGTAATACCTACATCTTATTCTTCCGGACGCATCTGGATATTCATTATTTTACGAGCTCGAATACTTCTAAGCTTTCACCTTAACACAACATTTGACATTTCGACATCCAATTATACGTGTTGCGTCAGCGAGCCCAGAGTCCGATAACAATTTGCAATTCCAGCACATCCTGTCGTCGTCATCATCTTCTCAAATTTCATGTGACGCTTGTCACCATCCTCATCAACCATCCATCTCTCAAGTCAACTCCCCTCAACTCGCAAGATTGAGATGGAGAAACATCAAACATGTTAAAGACAATTCATGATAATATCCTTCGTAATGCAAATGTCTCAAATAGGTGGAGTCAACTCAGTGAGTACTAGTATCGAATGCATTTCCTAAAGTCATACATATAACACTACAACTGCATCATTATCATCATCATTATCTTGAATACAGAGGAGTACTTATGTATATCCCCAAAAATCAGACAAATTGTTAAACCAAAATTAAGTATTAAAACTCTCATCTCGTAATGCTTACATAAAGAAATGAACATGACGTTTTATACGTATCATATTTGCCGTGCTCCACTACCCATTTGGTTTGGTTGCATAAGATGTGTATATGTTTGTACATATCCTTGCGATGAGTGCGGTAGACACGAATTGCGTGTATAAAATATCCTTTCGTTGTGTTTTTGGTTGAGTTGGGCCAGTTCAAGGATAAACTTCACTTTACTCGATCTCTCTTTTACTCCTCATTCGTTTTTCTACTTTTTATAGAGTTGCCCAGTTAAAACTAACGTACTTGCTATCACCCCAGTCAATATCAACTTTTAAAGTTTGTAGTAGCCTCTAGTGAACTTATCAATTAGGTAAGAATGTGGGTTGTCAGTGGAGGAGCTGGGAGTAGTCGTGAATTAAAGATGTGGATGAATGATTGATGAGGAAAGAATAATTCAAAAACGTTCTGATCCTCCAAAGTATGAATGAAATGTAGCGAATATAGAGATAACCCACTTTTGTGCTAGTTATCCAACTCACATGACATTTAAAAACGGTGTTCCTCCCCAGAAATTAATCTGCTAATTAGTGTACCTTTAAGCAATCGGAACGATTTTTGCAAACAATGTCAATTATGATGGACCTGAAAAAGGTGAATAGTTTAAAGTGTCATTAAGTTAAGAGTGCTGACAACTGTCGACTTACAACCTATATAGCTAATCACAGTCACCGAGCTTCAAACTGATTGATAGTTTGTAAATAACAACTTAGAACCCAACCCAACCACTAATGAAATATGAAATAACAACATTTTAACAGATCTTTTTAAGAACCAACTTTTTGTTGTTGTATCTGTTGTTGTTGTTGTGAATGCATTTACTGCAGATACACAGGTGTTTTAACACAACAAAAGTCAACAAACTGGAAAGTCAATAGTGGGTTTGGTCTAGTTAGTTTTTATAGGATTTGTTAATTCAGCATTATATTTATCAATTAAGGAGGAAGTTAGGCTAATTTGTGGACAGTCAGTTTAAGTTATGTGTATTAACTCGTTTAAAGTCAATCTTTATCCTTTATGATTGAGTTTCTTTGAACTGAACTGATCTGATTTTTATCCTGCTTGAATGTTTGAATGCTCGATCTAAACTGATTAATTTATTTCTGGAAATCAGCTCAACGCACATACAACGGTCAACTAATTCTAAATTTAATGGCTTCATCAATAATCATCGTTTGTCTTAATGCTTTATACTGAAAGGTTGAAGGTTAGGTTTGTAAGAGTTGGATGTAATGATTAATGAAACCTTGATTCTTTGATTACTTTCTGTAGACCTTGACTAAATGTTTTAACATTTTTATTGGTGTATGTTGTAGGTACCCGCAAGTTGGAATCATCTTCATCAAGGAAACGTTCCGGAAACTAATTAGAAAGAAACAAACCGCTACGAAGTGGAAAAAAAGTAGTTTTTAGTATAGTATCTTTGATTAAGTTAAAATATGATAAGGTGTGCAATGGCATATTGTAAGTAATTTTTAACACCTCAGTAGTCTGTATAGATAGATGTATAATAGTCATCATAACATATAATGAAGAATCTCTTATGTACCGTTTCTTTTGATATCCTTTTATCCACAAAGTCTGTGGAATCATGTAAATGCTGGTTTCGCTTGTAAATATCGATATATTAAGAAAGTAATTTAGATACGATAAAAATTTTAAAAACAAACAAAAAAAAGTTCTTATAATAATGCTAAAGGAAGTCTACGTGGGCTTTAAAATAGAGTTTCGGTTTTTAGTTGCTTGATGTCTGAAAATTCAAACCAAAAATTCAGGAGCTGTAAAAGTCATCTATATACTATTATTCGCTGGAACAAGTTATGTAAAAGTCTTGAACAGGCTAGTTTACTTAAGATTTATCCACTTTCAAGCTTGAAACTTACGCAGACACTTAATGTACAGGCTTAGAATTAGGAGTATAAATACTACAATTATAAGTTTGACTACCAAATGTTCTACTTACTTCCGCTAAAATTCTGAATAAGTTTGAATACTATTTAGAATCATATAAAGTCAGCCGAAATTAAGACTTAACATCACGTGATTTACAGAAGTTTCACTTGTATTTATCATAGTTTAATGATAACCAATTTATACTTTTAAACTACTGATTTCCGATATAAATCATATTTTGTACATCTATCTAGTTTCTAGTTTACTTTTACATATGTAGATATAAGATCAAATAGATTGTATAAAATGGAGGATACACTTCCAAACGGAGATATGAATGGTGATGGGTTGGAATCTTCTGACCAAAGCGGGAGAGTCGACAACTCAGCCAATAAAAGCAAATATGCAGCACAAGCAATGCAATTATTAGGGGAGGGTAATCTATACGGTGCGTTACAATTTTTGAATCTCTGCCTGGGCGATACTGACGACACTGAACCATCAGATCTTGAATTGCAACTAGAAGATTTGATTAATGACAAAAATGGTGCTACAGCGGAAACTTCTGCAACCAGTCAAGATGAATATGACGCGGATGAGAGCAGTTTAATTGAAAAGCGATGTTTGGTAAACATGAGGCTCAAGCGGTTCAATAAAGTGGGTCATGATGCAAAGAAAATGCTGGATATTTCTGGGGAAAACCCGGTGGCTTACAAGTGTCTACTTGCAGCTCTGTGTAAAATGAAAAAGGTCAGTAAAGTATTTTTTCGATTTCTGTGTGACATATATAATGTGTCTCTGTAACGCACACACATGTAACAAAGATTGATCATAGTTCCTAATACGACTCTAATTCCAACATAACTTTTTATCATAGTTGGAGCAGGCGAATGAAGTGATACGGTTATGGCAGAAAAATTCTCCGCGTGACCTGGAAATGATGGAGTGTAGAACGAAACTCGAGAGCTTAATGGTAGCTGTCAAAAACGGAATTGAAGCTTCTGATGCCTTTTCTGATGTCGAAGATTTACTTGGATTAAATTATGATTGGTTGCTTCTAAGGAAGTCAAAAGACCCTCAGTGGAAGTAATGATAATTTTTCTATCATGAATTGGCAAAATCATTTTAACTGTTGATTCTATATACTTAATTACGTATTTTAATCTTTTAGGTATCGACCTTTACCTGCGTCAAGTCATTGTTCGTTTGTGCTTTGTCTTCAGTATCGATTTGGTCATTGCTCTCTTGGGGAGAAATGTCCAGATGCTCATGGTGAAGGCGAACTTGAAGAGTGGAAAAAACGTTTCGAAATTGAGTAACAGAAAACACGGATATTTAAAAACAATCTGATATGGGAGGGCAAAAATTGATGTTTTGTTAATTGCTGGATTTTTTTTTTTAAATTTCAGAAATGTTACGAGAAAAATCAACAGCTTGAAAGTCGATGACAATTCAACCTACGTAAAGGATATATTAGCTAAGCTGCAGGGGGCTTCAAACAAATCGGATGTTTTGTGTGACGGCATTACAGAAGAATTGAAAGTTTCGTAAGTTAACTTTTTGTTTGATTTGTAACCAGATAGTGGGTATTCTTGGTGGATGTTAATAACAATTCTTATTTTACAGATGCGCTCCACCACTACATACGATCTTACAGCAGCGAAAGTTTAAGAAGTTTACCTGGAAATTTACGGTTGAAGCAGTAAAACCACTTAATCATATTTGTCTGTTGTATGAGCACCATCGTCAGTATTTTCATATTAGCTCATGTAGCTTAGTCGGACCAAAAGGCAACATTGTACTGAAGCAGGCCGGGAAAGGAGAGGCCTTGGTAAGTGAGGTATTGTATTTTATGACATTATAACAATGCATTTATGTAATTGATATGGATGTGCAATGCCAGTAACTTTCTTTTTTCTGATGTTAATCAAAGTTGCAGCAAGTTGTCACGCCCCATGTTAGTGACGCAGCAATGTCAATCACTGGAACTAAAGCAAACCACTACAAATATAAAGTTAATGTAGCGTTTATACCGGAGGTGTATGGAAATTTTCAACAATCCGTAATCTTTGATATTGGATCTGAACCAAAAATCGTTCGGGACATTTCTGTTGATGTTGTTGCACCTCTGGAATCAGATGCTGATAACAACAAAGGTGAAAGTGAAGAGACATCTTCCTCTCCCGTTGATCGCAGCAAAGGGCATCGCATAAATATACCATGGAATTTTGGAAACGCCGAGATGATTGATGGTAATTCGGGAGAGAAAGTGTCATCTGAGAAATTAGGATTTGCTCTTATCAGTAACTCTGCTGTGGCAAAGCCGGAAAGCTTCATGGAGAATACCAAGGATCCTTTATCTAAAGATCATTATAAAGGAAGGATGAGTACGTGCAATACAACATATTTTTAATTGACAACTGTTTGCATTCCTAAGATATTGTCTTTTCTTCTTAGGATTTTTACTAACACAAGAGGAACGAGCCAGGCAAGAAATACTTGCCAAATATAATGTTACTACAAATGTACAGTTATCCGAAAAATATATGGTTAGCGGGGGATATAACGAAGGAATCACACGATATGCAATCGACGGAGCACTATTTGGTCGCATAAACCTATTTCGGTACACAACATTTTATACCGTTGATTAACCGTTGATATTGACCAGAAAGATGGTAATGATATTTATCGCTTGTATTTATTTCAGAGATATCTCGGAAGATACTGCGGTAGGAAGACTTATTCTGAGAAGCTGTAGTGCAGTCCTACTAACAAAATCGGAAGAATCAAGAATGACGGAAACTGACAAAAAGATTAAAGTTTATCTCTGCCCAATTTCTGATAAAACAAAAAATTGTGTCTACCTTGACCTGGGAAAAACTTGTGTTTTACATTTGGATTTAAAAGAAGGGGACGTTGTACAATTCGATATCCAATTTCAGCTCAATAGAACTGCGTTTATCGAACAGAAAAAAGTCATTGATCAGTTAGAAGAGAAACACTTGGCAATGCTGTTTCCAGAATTAGTGATCAACTGCAGTATTCCTTGGAGCCCTATTAAGTATGTTATAATGATTTATTTTCTTATTTCATTTTCATTTTTAAAAATTATACATCAACTTATTTTGCTGAATTCACTCTGACTTTCACTATGTAGGCAATGGAGTGAAATTGAACACTCGCATTTTCGTCTTAACCCAAAACAAAAGGAGGCTCTGATAGCGATAACAGCAGAGAATTGTAAAATTCCTCCAATATTGGTAATAGGTAAGTAATGCTTATATATAAGTTTCAATCAGCGTCTAATGTTTGACAGTTAATTATTAATTCAATACAAGTTTGAACATAACAATATTTTTTTTTAAATTAAGGTCCATTTGGAACTGGGAAAACTTTCACTTTAGCGCAATGTATCCGAAAAATTCTTACCCAAAAGGATACCCGAGTCATGGTTTGCACACATTCTAACAGTGCTGCTGATTTGTAAGTTTTTTTAGCAGTTTTACACTATGTGTTAATAATATTGAGTTTAGGTTTCCTTTTAAACTATTTATGGTTAATAGGTACATTAAAGAATATTTGGATTCTTGGGTGAAAGAAGGCTTCACAGCTGCTAAGCCACTACGTATTTATTATGAAATGAGGAATTTAAGCTCGGTACACCCAACAGTTCTTCAGGTGAGGACATACATTTTAAACTTATATATACTAAAGTTTTAAAAGGATAAGAAGTGTTTTCAATATAGTTTTATGACATGCAACCTGAAACAATTGTGTATTTTTGTGTTTTCAGTATTGTACCATTGAAGCTATGAAGTTTCGTCCACCAACATATGAGGAGGTTTTAGACCATCGCGTGATTGTCGTCACTCTTAGTACCTCTTACTTGCTAATGGAGATGAATCTGCCGAAAGGTAAAGCTTTCAGGTTGCCTGTTTATGATATATTTCAACTTACATATGAAAACATTACCATAATTTTTTTGCAGATACATTTAGTCACATTTTGTTGGATGAAGCGGCGCAAGCGATGGAAAGCGAAGCTATAACCCCTCTCATGTCAGCTGGAAAAAACACTAAATTAGTATTGGCTGGAGACCACATGCAGGTGAGCTCAATATTAAGTTATGTCAGCAGCATTTAATATTTATTTTCAAACATTTTAATTGCATTTAATATTACATCTGTAGTTGAGTCCTGAGTTGTTTTCTGAAGAAGCTCGGAACATCCACCCTTCTCTGCTTGAACGATTACATGCTCTTTACCCTGATTCACATCCGTGCAAGCTTATGTTGTGTGAAAATTATCGGTCGCACTCTGCAATAATACAGGTATGAATGGTTTTTCGTATTTTGAAGAATGACAAGTCAAAACCAGATAGTGTTAAATTGCATTATTCTAATATTTCACCGTTGTTTAATATTTTAAATTGCAGTTTGTATCAGATTCCTTTTACACAAGAAAGCTTGAATGTGCAAAAAGCCAACCAGTTCACGATAACTTCTTTCCATTGACGTTTTTTGCTGCCCGTGGTGAGGATGTCCAAGATTCAGAGAGCACTTCATACTATAATATGGCTGAGGTAGATTACTCATAAATCGATCAAATAAATCTAGATTATTCGAACAAGATTGAGTCAAGTTACTTATAATTTATTCTTGTACTATGTAGGTTTTTGAGGTAACTGAGAAAATAAGTGAACTAATTTCATCATGGCCAGAAAAATGGGGCGATTATCGAGATGAGAGTGCGATTGGAGTATTAACGCCATATGCGGATCAGGTATTTTGAGATTTTGCGTTTTCTTCTGAAACTTATAATGCGTTTCTATTTTTAAACGCCTCTGATTACTTATGATTTTAAAGGTTACAAGAATACGGAACCGGTTGAGAAAAAAAGGGTTGCATAGTGTGTCAGTTGAAAGAGTTTTCAATGTGCAAGGTAACTTTTCCTAAGACTACACAGTTTTTTGTTGTTCATTATGCATAATCGTATATTCTGATTACATATTTGTATTTGTATCTTAGGAAAGCAATTTAGAGCCGTATTTTTATCTACTGTCAGAAGTTTTAGACCTTGGGTTAGAATACTACCGGAAGCTGTTGGTAATGAAGTCGATCTGGGATTTTTCTCCAGTCCGAAACTTCTAAATACTGCTTTAACAAGGGCCCAAAGTTTGGTTGCCGTTGTTGGTGATCCTGTCTCTCTATGTTCTGTTGGCAAATGCAGGTTGGTGTCTTTCTTTTGATATAAAACAAAATCTAGTTATAAAACATTTAAAATATTCTATTTTACTTTTGGCCGTAGACGAATTTGGGAGGACTACATAAGGATTTCACATGAAAACAAGTCACTCTTCGGGATTACTTTCATACAACTGAAACAGAGTATTCTGGGTGTTGAAATGAGGTTAACGTGGGGCTTAAATCCTTTAGCAAATGAATTTCAACCGCAAAGTAAACAGACTAGAGGAACGGGTACATCTGCTCCAAGCATGGCGAGTTCTGGAGTGCAAACGAATCTTACCCAGATACCGATCCCTCAACCGTTTAGCAATCGAAGACCAAGACAACCAATGCTTTATGCAGATCCGAATTTAGGGTTCTATGGTGGTCCTCATCAGCATTTTTCGGATGTGCATGTTTTGGCTCCACCTCAGCAAGGTCATTTACCAAGTCCTGCAATTTTTCAAGGAGCACAACCACAGGTATTTTTGAATGATTGATCTAATTGAATTATAAATTGATTCACATACTTTACTTTATGAACCTCAACAAACACAGATATTGACGATCCATAATTAATATTCACAGATTCTTGCAAGACCTCCGTATGTAGCGGGAGTTGGCATTGTGCCGCAGTTTCCACCGTTTGTTCCACAACCAGTTACACCATGGAGTCATGGCTTGGGACCACAAATGCAGTTACAACCCCTCGCTCAAACTATTCCGTGGCCAAATGCACCGATTCCATCGGCAATAAATATTAGGGCGAGTGCCCAAAGACCAGTTCAATATCCTAGCACCTCACCATTACATCATCCCAGTCATCTTGTGCAAGCAAATAACTCTGCAGATTACATGGGGAAGCAAGCAGTACTCATCACACCGTATGTTCCCAAAACAAGCTCCCAACAAACAGTTCCGTATGTTACGTCCAACATGTCCGGGACAGCTACACACGATGTGTTTAATACTGTGAATACCAACGCTAACTTGGTCGTCAAAAATTCAATCGGATCACCATCTCAGCAACAGTATGCTACTGGCGTACCTCTATATAGACGGCCAACCAGTACAAATAACTCTATTCAGCCCCCAAATCTGACGCAGCAGATTCAGCACCCGTTTGATGATCGTGGTAGTTATAATCAACCATATCCAGTTAATCCAGTTTATGACCAAGCTTCCCATCACGGACAGCAAAAGTTGACACAAGAAGAATTGAATTTTATTACTCGTGCATTGGATCAGCATGCTTCATCCGGAGAACCATTTCATGGTGACATTCAAAAATTGCGAACAAAATTGATTCAAGCTGTTAGTAGTGGAGACGTAGTAGCACCTGCTCGTCCCCCAACACAACATGGCACCAGCTCAGTACCAGCCTACCCTTTAGCTTATTCGTCGGACAGAAATTTACATGGGTACCAAGGAGCAAGTGCAGGCATTCCTCAAGGAACAGGACCCGTACCTGTACCGCAGAAATCTCCTGTCATGCCTGCAGAACGTTACATGTATAACAGCAGTTATCAAGACTCATCAATAAGTTCGGGAATTCAAAATCGTATTTGGGCAGCACCAAATGCAGCATTCCCGACACCAAATGAATCTATGAATACAATGAATGCCCCTGTGTACCATCCACAGCAGAACCCTGCACAAATAAATGATATGAATGCTCTGCCAAATCGTGGGCAACCGTTCGTAGATCCTAACGCTCGAGGAATGTATCCAAGTCAAGCTGCTGGGAATTTATTAGCATCTAACGGACCAATGACTCAACAACAACAACAACAACAACAACAGCAACAGCCACAAGGACTTCCAAACCGATCCTTAAGTAGCTACAATAACAACTCCATTTTGTCCCATTACGAATATGGTCCATATCAAACCGATGTTGGTGGACTTAAAGCTCAATTAAGCGGTGGTATTAGGCAAGGGTTTGGAGAGCGGTCTGCCTTTAGCCGTGTTTATAATGGAAATCAAGATGAAATAGTGTCCGATACCTCTGGGCTTGGAAGAAGTTACGCAAATGTCGTGAAGGCAGCGGTCACTGCCGCAGTTGGGTCTGGCGTGTCTACCTCTATAACTTCTGCTTCCAATGTATCAAGATTGCCGGTTCCTGTACCTTCAGCACCTGTGTCATCGAATCTCTACTCCAATAGTATAAATGTGTATGGCACTCCAGGTGTTGTTCCATCATCTCACACTCATTTTGTTCCACAACTTTAGATTTTTGAAGTGCCAAATCTATGGCCATAACAGAAGAATGTAAATTGTTTTGAAATTTTAAAATGTGCTATGTACAGTGTAAAATTGGCCCTGAATTCGTGAGATGATTGGCATAAATGGGCACAAATTATAAAAATTAGACTAGGTTTTAAGCATTTTATTATTATAATACCCATGTACAAGGTTTTTTATTCCCATAAGGGTTTTTCCCTTGTACTCTGAGCTGTTGTGTGGTTCATTTCATTACATCTTTAGATTAAAAATTGAAATGAATCCAGTCATGATGGATTGCATCTTTGCAGATCTTGTCTCGAAATCGATTTCATTCTGAATGTTCCAAACAACGGCTCGGGAGCAAATGCTGTGGGAAGATAGAAGTAGTAGCTAAAATTTAGTCTTGTATAGTAGGTAAGCTTTTCCTGTGACAGAAATTTTTATTGCACTAAACGTTTCCTTTCATTTGTACGCTACAAGTAATTTAGGACACGGATAGTAATTTTTCATGTAAATATTATGCTATATTTTTCTATAGATGTCTAATTTAGTATTAGTCACAAAACATTCCTCTTCTACTTTCAAATTTTGTAGTGTCATTTTCTGTAGGCGTGCCGTTGTTCTTCCTTTTGTATGTATATCAATCGAAAGCATCTTTCTACGGTATTGACCAAACGAATCTGATACGTAATTGTTTCATGCAAATCAAAGTTTTATGCATAAGCTGTTGTTTGACATGTCAGTTTTTGGTGCTTTGAAATAAAAACAAACAAAAAGGTTTTCTACTTGTCTTCAAAAACTTATTAATTAGGGGTTTTGTGAACTATCGATTTAACATCCCTAAGCCTTACAAGATACTACTATGTGGGTGGTCAGGTACATTTTCATACAGCTCTGTTCCGTTTCCGAGACTGCAATCTCATTGAGCAACAACACAGGCGAGCGCATTACGAGTTGTTTGAATGTCAATCTGACAACATTAGTCATCTGTTCATTAGCACATCTCATATGATATTTGTGTATAATTTTCAATAAGATATCTTACAATTCACCGATAAATATTATTGTGATTAGTCTACAAAAGGAGGTACCATCAACAACTTTTAGTTTACTGTTTAGTGAGTTTGGAAAACACGAAGGGGATTCATTGGGTAAGAACTTTTAAAGACCGTAATTCGCTGCTAAAGATAAATCATGTTATGAATATGATTTGTTTGTTCGATAATCGTTAATGATAGCCTAGCCTTTCAACTTCATAACTTACCTGCGTGTGTCGTTCAATCAACTTTTTTATTTTTCAGGCCACCACTCGCGTGAACGTTGCTCATTTTGCGTTTGGAGTAATTGAAACCGTTATTTAATGAACATATTAACGTGAGTCCATCAAGTTGACTGTTGGGCTGTCAATCTCTCCGCGGGGGTGTCTTTGGAGTGGGTTTGAAGAAGAAGAGCAACAAAATTTTCCAGTACTATGGTATGTTACTCAAAATGATAATATTGTATTGTATGTAGACTCATCATTAGCTAGTCTGATAAGAGTACATCGTTTGGGAATAAATTATACCCAAGTGAAAGCATTTATTATTTTGTTTTGGATGAAGTAATGATTATCATTATCATCAGTTCATCGATGGAAAACTTCTGACATCCTGTTTTGTTAGTCAGAGTAATAGCTAAAGTCTTGATGTTTTGGATTTACATGCACATTGATATGCAAATTAGCTTTCTCCCAGTTCACAGTTAACTTACCGACCCGGCAGAGTGTGGGTTCATTCAGATTGTGAATTTTAAATTCTCCAGATTGAATTCTTGGTTACAGTAGATGAGGTTTTTCATTAACTTGTTACTTGTTTTGATATTTGTTTTGTTAATTATGTCTCGATACCCAAAATATAGCGAGGTATTCTATCTAAAACAATGAGTTGCTTGTTGTAACTTTGTATAAACTGAATTTTGTTTTCCTTTCAGTCGAATGAGGTGGAGGAAGCGATTAAAAGGATTCTGTCGCACAAGGGAGTTGTGGGACTTGTAGTGATCAATCATGAGGGTAATTTGATAATGATTACTTTTCTAAATTGATGTATGATTGTTAAAAATAAAATTAATGATTTGTGTGATTTTTCCAGGAATCCCAATCAAGTCAACTATGGAAAACGCTCTCAGCGTTCAATATGCAGCACAAGTAACGCAGCTTTTGGATAAGTCAAGATCGATGATCAAAGAATTGGATTCTAACAATGATTTGACCTTCATTCGTCTAAGAACAAAGAAACACGAAGTGCTTGTTTGTCCAGGTGAGATTTATACTTTTCAAAAAAAAAGTTTCTATCAATTATTGAGCAATATCCGTTTACTAATGTGATCCATGTTCATGCTTATTTCAGAGAAAGACTATGCAATGATTGTGATACAGAATCCTACTGAATCTTGAGAAGTAGTAATGAATGAATCTGTACATTATATCGTTATACATTTCCTACTCAGTTTAATATGCGAATTTTAATTTGCAAAGTCTAAATTGTTATGATCTACTCATTGATGCAACAAATTGATGATTGTCACACAACTAAACTTAGTTTGCTTCAAACAAGATGTATATTTTATTTATTACGCTATGTAAACCATTTTCTGCCCTTTATAATGTCACTAGAGGGGATGCGTGTTGCAAAATAACACTACATCATGTTTGGTAACCTGCAAGTTACTAGTATTAAATTTTATCCGTGATTGTATTTGAAAAGTTTGATCGAAATAATTGTATTTTATAATATTATAAAGAATATTTTCAAGCAGTTCTTTTTGGCTTTAAATAATGGGTTGTTTCGTTGTTATAAAAATAGAGAGAATAAGATTAGGGAAAACAGCATTCTTGATTATCACATTCTGTATGTTTTTTGCGCATTCTTGACATTTAGAACCCATTCTTTATAATACGCTCGTGCGTGCTCTTGACAGTTCCGTCGGGTTGACCAAAGTACGCTTGATTGGCCATTTTTACAAAGAGACCTGTTTCCAAAATTCCAGGAATAGACTTTAGCCAACTTTCTATGCTCTGAGCGTTATGTAGTTCCCCAGTTTTCATTGCATCGCCGAATTGGAAATCCACAACAAAGTTTCCATTATCCGTGATTACGGGACCCATTTTGTTCACTGCCTGTCTTACTTTATTAGGAATGACTGATCCCCCTACTGAATCGGTGAATTTCTGCAACTTTTCTAAAACAACTCGTGCTCCCATTTGCGCAACTTCCAAAGGTATTCCTTT